>KE561226.1:1991-59181 GCA_000442015.1 Rozella allomycis CSF55 | reverse complement strand
CCAAAACTTCATAGCAATCTTCAAAAAATGAATAAATGTATTAATGTACTCCAAGGTATCTTTGGGAAAACTTACAAATGATTGAAAACGATAGTAATTACTTCATATCCTTGACGCCTCGTTGACTATAGCTGCGTTTATCATTGAATGGATATTCAAGTAAAAATGCCTTTAATATAGTATATTCAAAAGACAGGAGAAATGCGCCAACTCACAAAAGAACGGATTTTAAAATAATCCTAACTAAATTCTCCACCTAGCAATCCCAAATTTCCAAATTTCGTAAACCAAAAATGGATTTGTGGCACATCCAATGTTCCGAGCTAGTTTCCTCCCAAAAGGTAGTAATAATCGATGCGGACCATTCCATTGAAGACGGTTGTGAGGTACGTCCATCAATTTTAACTGAGCTAGGTAACCAAACACTATATAAATTCCAGGTTCTTGTGAGCCACAAGATATCGTCTGCGCCGGTGTACGATTCCGCCTTAAAAAAGTATGTTGGAATGTTCGACTACCGCGACATTGCGGACTATGTGTTGATGGTTTTCAAGCACCGGGAGCTTGAGCGGGTGCCTGAAGACGAGACGATGGATATTAGGGATGTGGTGCGCAAGGCGATTACGATGGATGTGAATAAGATGTCGATGCGTGTGGCTGCTGGTATGGGATTGGTGGAGTGTAGAGTAGACTTGTCAAAGAAGAATCCGTTTTATAGTGTTAGTGCTGATGCGCCGTTGAAAGAGGCTGCGGAGATACTGGCGAGTGGGAAGGGTGTGCATCGGCTGAATGTGATGAGGGATGGCGAGGTTGTGGGTGTGTTGTCGCAGACTGATGTGGTCAAGTATCTGGCGGGACTGTTGATGAAGGTAAGAGGTGTAGTGGTTGAGGATGGTAGGTAATTGGAGGGATGATTGTAGAGTAGCAACCAGAGTTGAATGCGTTTGCGTCAAAGACGCTTGGAGAGCTGGGATTTGGAAATAATCCTGTGATTTCGGTGAATAGTGAGGCTCCGGTGCTTGAAGCTTTGAGTTTGATGAGTGCCAAGGGGATATCTTCGGTTGCGGTTGTTGATGCTGGTAGTGGTGAATCGCTTGTTGGGAATATATCAATGACGGATATCAAGGTAAGTGGGATGTTAATGATTGAATAGTATATATTGAAGCAAAATAGATATTCGAGATTATGGCAAACGTGTTCACATTTTGTGTCGTTGGTGTTGACGCAGGAGGGATTGCAGAATGAAGGCAAGGATAGATTCCCAGTGTTTGAGGTGACGTTAAAGTCATCACTAGGGTTTGCTATGAGAAAGATTATAGCGACAAAGTCTCATAGGGTGTGGATTATTGATGAAGATAGAAAGTTGATTGGTGTTGTTACTTTGACTGATGTTATCAAGCACTTTTGGAGTAGTAAAAAATAAACAAATTTAAATGTGATCATTCCAAGTGAAATTGATAGTATGAAATATTTGAATAGTTTAAAATCTTTAACCATTTATTACCATTGAGGGATGAATGGCATTTGAGCTTGAGAAGTGTTTGGAATTGATACAGGACCATTAGTAAGCATCAAAGGAGCACCTATAGAAATAAATTAGTTAAAAGAGTACCTCTGATGATTGAATTGTCAATGGCTCTTTTTTCAGCTTCTTCTTCTTTTTGATTTCGTTCATTGTTGTGTTTCTCTAATGTTTCAATCTACTGATGGATGAATTGAATGAAATACCTTTGTCATGTACTCACGCATAGTTTGACACATGAATGGCATAGCAAAGTCCATTAAACCGAATCTCCAAGACAATTCCATAACAACGTCAGGTCTTAACAAATCATAGCAGATATAAAGACAAGCACTAAAATATTCCTATTTTGAAGTGATTAAATACTTTGATTACCTATTATTATAAACAATTAAACAACTTTACCTATTATAAATACAATTAAACAACTTTACCTAATATAACATTTAAACTTTTCACGTACCTTTTTGTTATTCTTGACAAAATATTTCAACAACTCTTCAGCCGTCTCATAGTCTCTAGACTCTGCAGCTGTTTCCATTGCATCTTTGAACAACAAATCCTTCTTTGACAGAGTAACAGATTGCTTGTATCTCTTATTCTTTTTGTATAAATAAGCAGAAATTCTTCTAAATTCAATTAATGGATGATTTTCTAGAGAAACAGCCAATGAAATAGAATCAAAGTTTTCAAAAGAGTCAATAGAGATTCTTAAAGCGTTGTAATCTTCTTCATCTATTAATAGTTGATTGAATGCCATGTTAACAGTTGGATTATTAATCTTTAAAATTCAAAATTCAAAAGTTTACTTGTTGAATTGTTTGTAGAAATGGTTTGATTAATGGAAGATGATTATTCTTTTGAAATATTTGAACTAGCCTTGTGTAATCAATCTTTTGGCTGATTGAATTTAATAAATCATTCAACAATAATGGATGTTCATTCAAATAGAAATTCAAACTCTTTTTCTCTTATATCTTAACAGAATTTACCTTGTAGAAAATGTCAGAATTCGAAACTTTTAATAAAACATTTTTAAATTGATCATGATCCCAAGCGTCTGCTGAATATTTTATTATTGAAAGTGCTGCATTGTCAAATTCTTCATAATGGATGTACAGAAATACTAATTCTTGCCACATGTGTGCCAATTCAACTGATTTAATAACTTTGGGTATATTGATTCTTGAATAATACAATTTCAAATGATCCATCAATCTTTCTGGTTTATATTTTGAATAAACAATCGCCAACTCTGTAAACAACCCCATATGAGCTCTTTCCATACCTATGAGTTAGTGAAGTTGAAAGTAATTACCTAACATTATAGAGAGAGGTACTATCAATTACCTATTTAACATATAACTACTATTAATTACCTAGTCCACTTTCTAATAGATTCGTTAATTCTTCAATAAATCCATTCTGCTCATACAACTTTATAACAACAGACAATTCTTCCGCATGCACAATCAAATTCAACCCACAGATCTGAGCCAATCTAAACTCTTTCATTTCAATACAAGCAACAATAACCTGGTTCCAAACTCTACAAATTTAAACAATCAATTAAACTAACCTTGTACTATTAGCTTTTCTAGCACACTCAACAGCCTGCTGGTACTCTTTCAAATGAACCAACGTTGACGCTAATTTAGCATAGTTGGAAATTGAATTAAACAATATTTTAGCAGGAAGATACATTTCTTGTTCATATAATCGATCTCCAACCATTTCCACATTAGCTATATTTGTATTTGATAAAAATTCTTCAATTTCAGCAATTCTATTTGTCATGGCTAAACAGTAGAGTAATTCTGATTCAATAATAGATTCTCTGCTCTTTGTTTTAGCCATTCTCAGATATTTAATCAATTGTTCATATTCTCCAATCTCTTTCAACACACTCAACACTTGCTCATAATTAGAAGCATCACTCGCTTTCAAATAAGATTCAACACTCTCTTTAATTCTCTTTTCTTCCAACTGCGCCTTTGCCAAGATAGACCACACAATGGATTGATCAACTTGATTCGCATATTCCTGTCCCCTCTCTACATTCTTTATATTCTCAATCAACACTCTAATTGCATTCTCATAAATATTGTATTTCTTGTAGATGATGAATGCTTCTTCATACAATCCATTTCCAACTGCTATATTGGCTATATCTGGCCCATCATAGTTGTCCAATCTCTGCACAAACTCCAACACTTTAGTTGGATTAGCTTGAATCGCAGTCAATATCAACAAATTCTGCAGATTTCTATTATCACTAAACACTGATGATTCCAAAACAATCTTTTCTAATAATTCAATCAACTCATTTGGCAATTCTGCATTCATAAACGCTTTAACAGTAACTGACACATCTTCTGGATCTTGTGTTTCTGGCAACGCTATTCCTACAACCTTTTAAATTCAATCTATTTATTCTACTTGATCTATCAATTCTCTCTTGAAGGGATTATCAATCAACACACTCATCCACAATTCAATATCTCTTCTCTTTACCAAATATCTTGCTTGGTGTTTAAACATTTGATTCTCATTTGTTATTTTAATAACTTCCTTGTCACATCTCCCTTGTTCATATGCTATAAATGCCAAATAGGGATCTCTCTTTTCACAATACTTTCCAACCACCAATGGATCATACATCTAATCTGGGAGTTTACTTTATCATTACCTATATTAAAATATAAATTGCATTACCTTGTTTTCTTTTAAGAATGATTCAGGATTATTGTTGCTATCAATGTAAATCTTGGCAATCCCATTATACACATTCTGGTCACTAGTTCCCTCCTTTATCTTCATCTCCAAGAATGGCAATATAATCTCTTTTCTTACTCATTAACAATTTACTTTTAATCTATTTCTTTGCTCCACTTGAGTACACAATTCATCAATAGGAATATTCCCTCTCACACTCATCAACAATGACTTTATTATATTCTCTTCACAATCAACATCCAACAATGCTCCTATAACTGCTGGAGTTCTACTTGGATTCACCTTTTGCACATAAATTTCAATATATTTAGGTAGATTGTTCTTATAAAGGTACAATACCAAATCATGCACAAAATTAAATCGATCACAAACGATAATCAATGGCAATTGGTCATTCAGTTTCGCTTCCTTTAAATAATTCTTCACTTTTTCTCCATCAATCACTCCACTCTCCCGGCAAATCCTTTCAACTTCCTTCATCTGTCCTGTTCTACACGCTGCTTGGATATACTTGAAATGCACATTCCCATCTTGGCTAAAATTCACAATAGATCCCAAATAATAATACAATCCTAATAACAAATTAAATTAAATCAATCTTACCTTCATAACTCTTGAATGATTCAAACAATTCAATCAAATTTTGTGCTCCAATTAAATCTGAATATTTAGTTGCAACTTGAATCACAATCTGCAGATTCTGTCTTATATTGTTATTCAACATTTCTTTCAAACATTCCATACTCTGCTCAACTGACAACTTGCCAAAAAACCCAACTACCCACTACAATCATCTCACTCAAATCATTTTACTTCTGGATTCAACAAATGTGTATGCACTATTGTCCTCTTTATATCATAAATGTCAGTATAATGTTCCAACGCTCTTTGATACAATCCAACCTTTTCACACATCTGAGCTACACTGTTCTTATCATAATGACTAAACATTTGATTGCCCAATATAGCATCTGCTACTTGCGGCGCTTGCATCAAATTCATCTCTATCAACCTAGTTTGCAATCCACCTTGCTCTGGTTTATTCTCCTTCAATGCTTCCAATAAAAACGCTGTCAGTTGCTGAACCATACCAGCTGTAATAAAACATTCAGTTATTTGCTCCAAAGTCAACAATGGGCCTCCTTCACTCTTAACCAACTCTTGCGCAAATTCTACTCCCTTTTCTCCATTCACTCTCAAAATAGTTTGCAGCAAGAATAAATAGTCTGGCTGATACCCAACTTTCTTGGCATACAACACAATCTTATTAAACTGTCCAGTCTCTGCAAAACACTGAATCACTTTATGTGGGATGTTCGCCCTCAAATAAACACTCAAACTCAACATCACATCTTGCTGCTTCACAATGTCTCCCAACTCTTCACTACACTCCAACTTATTCTCTTTCAACCATTTCTCCAACAACTGCTTCTTCCCTTGCATCAACACAGGTCTCGCTAGCTCAATAGATTCATACTTGTTCAAATCTCCCTTTTCTAACAATATTCCAAAGTATTGCAAAATTGGCGGAACTTGTCCCGGTTGCACCTCTCAATCCATATCTACATTCTTACCTGCATTTGCTTAAACTTTTCTATTGTTTGTGGAGTTCTCAATATCCCCTTGATTCCAAACACAAATCATTCTATACCTTTGGTGACGTTGCAGCTACTTTGGCAGCCTCTGACATATTTCCCATTTGAACAAGCTGATTAAATCTACCAACATACAATTCATCAGCACCAGGCAAATTATTTCTAGATGCTATTCTTATAGCCAACTCGGGATTATTCATCTGCTGCAAAATATATGGCACAATGTTTTGCTCATCAATACTCACAGACAACACCTTTCTTTTCAACCATTAATCGTTACTTGCCCCTTTCTATTCACTCCAATCATCCCACTCGTAGTCTCATAATCTGCAGTCACAAATATCGTATCAGCTGATATCCTGTTCATATACAAACACATTCCACTCTCAACATCATAAATATGCAAAAAACCATATTTAGTAACTAAAAATATCACATTGTATTTGCTTGAAACTTGCATCGAAACTGGAAAATCATTCACAGCCTCGGGCGGGAAAAATATATCAACATTCTTCTTGGCAAACACAGGATTCCCCTCCTTGTGATCAATCTCAATTAAATGAAGCTACTCTAACCACACCCACTCAATTACCTTTGCACCCATCTGACTTCTCACCGCAAACGTAAACAACTTTGTAGGATACATCGCGCCATCCAACTTTATCTCTGCAAAGGCCGCAGCATGTCCCTCAATAGGCTGCGACACACTCCTCTCCTTTGAATACAACTGCACCGATCCAACAACTCTTCCCTGTTGCGCAGATATCCCCACCAAGAACATCCAGCTGCCCTCCTCATTCGTCCTATAATTGATAATCTGGCACCCATTCAACGACGCATGCCGATCAAACACCTTGACCGGATTGCTCTCCCCCTCCATGCTCCAATGAAACACAGCACTCTCCGTCACCATCCCAATAGTGTTCACATTAATCCACTTCCAAAACACCACATCGTCGCTCAACATGAACGACTTTATCTTGGCCTTGAGCTCCAAATTAAATATCTGCAACTGCTTGCCAGCTACATTATCCAGAAACAAACCATCTACCTTTCAGTGCAATCACCTTGGATGCCGGATTCATAATCGCTGAATCAGCGGATATAGGACGGCGCAACGGGTTGGATACATCGCCCATGTCGATTATCACCAACTGGTTCTGCTCGCCAACCTTTTCGCGAATACAAATGTACTTGTCCGATTCCATAGTCAAAGTGTTGAAGCCTATGTTTGCTGCATTCACACCAATGTTTTGGAGCTTTATTTGGATATTTTTAAAGCTTACCTGCAAGTGCTCCTTGAATATTATAGGTATGCGTTCACTCATATCGTCAACAAATGTGTCCAGGGTCGACACTCTATTTATATCAGGGCCGAGAATAATTTTGTATAGTTGAACGTTAATGGTTGAAAGACGGTAGTTAGATATATATTAAAAGGATTCAGAAAGTATCTATTCATCAGCGATTTAATAAAGCAACAATTCTCGTAAGATTTATTCTGGTAATTATTCTCATGGTCATGTAATCCGAACATCTTAACCTTTTAGAATAACAAAACTGAAATATTTATTCCATCAAATCTTAATTTAGCATATGCGCTCAAGACCCTGGGTGAATTGGATCCGACCAATATACAAAATGACATTCCGATCATCTATATCATCTAAACAGCCAGGCACCCCATTAACAAGAAAGCTATCCGCATCTTCTCTTTTCAATCCTGTAAACACGCAATACATGAAAAAGGACACATTAGACAACATGGACGCGTATGTATCAAAGAGCAGCAATAATTTTATCCAGATGGTGCCTGATATAGCCAGTGCTATTGTGAACCTTACTAGGAATGCGCCAGAGACGTATTTGGATTCGTGGTGTAAATTGAAGGGGATATTGGAGGAGTCTGTGTAAGTGACTGGGAGTAGAGTAAAGTAGACGAAGGGGGCAAATTGCGTGTCCGGTGCAAATAGATCCACCACGGGCTGTCAAGAAGAGCACCAGTATTGTGAATGTGCATGGGGATACATTTAATGACGATTATGCGTATTTTACCAATAGAGAGGATCCAGATTTGATAAAGTATTTGGAATCTGAGAATAGATATTCGGAGGAAGCAATGGCTCATACTTCAGTGTTGCAAAAAGTAAGAAACAAATAATGCAAATTCAACAGGTCTTGTATCAAGAATTCATCAGTAGAATTGATGAAAATGAAGAATCACCCAAAGTTACTTTAAAGGATGGATACACATATTACACCAAAAGAATTGAAGGTGAAGAGTATTCTCTGCATTGTAGAATTTCTTCAAACAATGTTGAACAAGTTTATTTGAATGAAAATCTATTGGCATCAGAATTGAATAATGAAACCACATTCTTTAATGTGGGATTTTTGAGGCATTGTCAAGCGAATGATTTGATTGCGTATGGAGTAGATTTGGCTGGGAATGAACGATATACGGTTTATTTTAAGAATAAGGATTCTGGAAAAGTTTTAAGCGAAGTTTTAGAAAATGTATCTGAAGGTGGATTGCATTTTTCTCGGTGTGGAAGATTTGTTTATTATTTGCTGTTGGATGATACTGAGAGGGCGTTCCAATTGAAAAGACATGAAATTGGAAAAATGATATCAGAAGATGTTTTGCTGTTGGAAGAGAAAGATGAAATGTTCTTTTTAACGTTAAATAAATCATGCGATGGGAATTATTTGTTTATAAATTCCAGCGCTCAAATCACATCTGAAACAAGGTTCATTTCTTTTGATGACCCCGAAGGAGAGCCAGTTGTTGTTTATCCGAGAAAGAAGTATGTTAATTATACTTGTGAACATCATAATGGATTCTTTTATATTCTTTCAAATGAAAATGTCAAAAACAATTTCTTGTTTAGAATTCCTGTAAAGGCTCCGTTAATAGAACAGTCTAGAACAATTGTAATTGAACATAGAGATTTTGTGTATATAGAAGAACTTCAAATGAGACAAAAACATTTGATTTTACTTGAAAGAAGCAATTGTCTCCAAAACTTGA
This sequence comes from Rozella allomycis CSF55, assembly GCA_000442015.1. Lineage (NCBI taxonomy): Eukaryota > Fungi > Rozellomycota > Rozella > Rozella allomycis. The sequence goes on along the minus strand of KE561226.1, from coordinate 50,297 downwards.
GAATAATTGATATTTCAGATTCAAATAATTTTGAAAACTATCATTACGTTTCATTCTCTGATCTTGTTTATTCAATTTGGTTGGGAACGATAGCTGAAGAAAGCGCTGATTTGAATAAACAATCATTGTTTGAGTCAAACATTCTTAGATATACATTTACTTCTCTTGTTGATCCTAAACAAGTCATTGATTATAATATGGATGACAAAACTAGTTCCATTGTTCACATGCAAGTGGTTACCAACTATGATCGTTCTAAATACGCTCAAAAAAGATTATTTGCTACTGGGATTGATGGAACTGCAATTCCAATGTCTCTTGTTTACAGAAAAGTATTTATTCATCTTTATCATTATAGGATTTATTGTATAAAGAACAAAACCCTAATCCATGTCTCTTGTATGCTTATGGCGCCTATGGTGGATGTATTTCTCCCATATTCAACTCCAACAGATTAAGCTTACTTGATCGTGGATTCATTTACGCCATTGCTCATGTTCGCGGGGGTGCAGACATGGGAATGCCTTGGTATTCTGAAGGCAAATTATTGAAAAAGCAAAACACTTTCAATGATTTTATTAGCTGCACTGAATTTCTTATTAAAGAAGGCTACACTTGCACTGAAAAGTTATCAATCTATGGAAGATCTGCTGGTGGCTTATTAATTGGCGCAGTTGTCAATCAAAGGCCAGATCTGTTTAAAGCTGTTCTTACTGAAGTTCCATTTGTGGATGTTATTAACACAATGTTTGATTCATCCATTCCATGGACTGCTTTTGAATATGAAGAAGTAACAACAATAGCTTTATATTTTTGTAGTGGGGCAATCCAAAAGACAAAAAGATTTACAATGCCATGAAAGCTTATTGTCCATACTCTAATATATCTAACCAAGCGTATCCCAACATGCTGGTTGTTGGTGGAATGAATGATCCAAGAGTTGCATACTTTGAACCAGCAAAATTTGTTGCAAAGTTACGTGATTACAAAACTGATTCAAATCTTTTAATCCTCAGAATTGAAGATAGTGGGCACGGCGGCTCATCTGGTCAGTACAGCCATCTTGATGTAAAATTCATTTTTGGTTTCTAATAGGAACTTGCTTATGAATATGCATTCTTGATTTCAACACTGAATGTTTCTTACAAGCCTCTCGTTGATCAGTCTTTGCAAATGAAAGAGTTGGATAAACATTTCCACCAATTTAAAGAAAGTAACGCCTCCATAATCAGCGCCAATACCAAACAAAAGAGATCTAAAAGAAAGAAAAATGAAAACAGAATATATCAATGGATCACTAATTTGTTTTAATAAATTGAATATGATTAACCCATTATGGTACTTGCATTAATGATCCTTTATTTCTTGTCTTATTTCTTTTCTTGTATATTCAGTTCTGCAAACAGGGCATTTCAAACTTGAACTGAATTTCTCAAAGTTTTTAATACATGTCCCGTGATACGCATGCGAGCAACTCAAAATGTATGTCTTCCTGAACGGATTATTCATTTTCCAAAGTTGCTCTAAACAAATAGGACATGAATCCTGCTGATGCTCCCGAAAAGACTCTTCAATCCTATCCCATAGTGTGTCTTCTTTAGACTTTTCATCGGTAGATTCTAAATTAACTGATTTCGAACGGTTAATGATTTCGTCCATTTCATCAAGAAAATTTGACAGTTCCATTGAGTCTTCTTGCAGAGTGGCATCCATTGTTTCTCCTATTCTCATGCACAGATGATAACTAAAAAGAATATTTTACCTTGTCCTCATAATGTATCTTCTTCCACCTTTTATTTATCGGCTCTTGACTTTGTAATATGTTTCTGAATTGCTTTCTTGTTTTGTATCCGCGGTATACTTTTTGGATTCTATAGTGTAATTCTAATATGCATCTTACAGTATCGCTGACATTTCCATTGCTCGTTTTTTGCCTTCAAATATAACCCTTTTACTATAATTTGTCTCTCGGCATATTGGACAGCATTTCTTGGATATGTGCGTTTCATACGTTTTAATACATTTTAAATGGAATGAATGACTGCAACTTAATAATACCTTATCTCTTTTAATTTTAATGTATACTTGAGTTCCTAAATGCCATCCTTCTTGGCAAACGGGACATGAATCAAAATTAGTGCCTCGATCATGACTTTTAACTTTTATGTTTTGCCAATTCTCTTCTGTAAGTTTGCCATTGGAATAATCAATTAGGCCTATTTCATGAGCCAAAGAACGAAATGTGTCACGTTCATCAAGTACCCTTTCTTGTGAAGCTTGTGAAGAGTCTACATATTTTTTCAAACGGGTTGAACATTTATATTTCTTATTAAATCCTCTTAATTTTAGCGCGAGAGTTTACTTTTTATGCCTAGTCCAAGATCTAATTCCTTGACAATGTGATCTTGGAGGGCGATAGAAAACCAAGTGTTCTTTGACTCTCTTGATTTTCTCGTTGTCATAATAAAGAAATCTATTTCAAAAGATAGTAGTCTGTCATATTCACATTACATAAATGATTGTATACTCATAATTTTACCAAATACAGTGCCGTAAATAAGTTAGATTCCGCATCTTGTTGGCAGTGTCCTGGTTACCGACAAAAATGAAATCTTTCAAATTGAACCTCCTTAAAGGTGGTCTCAAAGATAAATCACCGGATGCTAATTTAGAACCACTTAATGATGAACCAAAGACAAGCGCTTTAGGCACGAAAGTATAATTTTTCATATATTTTGAAAGCTTAGAAACTGAATAGTTCTATTGAAAGACTTAATGAAGGAAAGAATAAGAGTGCAAAAAAGAAGAAAGAAAAACCATTGTCTTTTAAACCCAAAGCTAGAGGAAATTATACTGGATCTAGTGATTCATTGTCATCGAAAGAAGAGTATAAACTATCAGCTCCAGAAAAAATGAAAAAGAATAATTCATTAACAATTAATGTCTCGCCTCCACAAAACGCATCCAAAGAGTTTTCGCCGAAATCACCAATTCCTTCAAAACAATTTCCAGCAATCCAGGCGCCTTTAAAATCCCCTATGACACCAGATATTGACAAAGCATTGACAGTGCTGGGGAAGCCAGACAAAACTTTCTCAATTAATGATGTCTTAAAAATAGATCTAGCGCTTTTTAGGAGAGATATTGAAGCGGTAATTATAACAGCCGTAACGACATAGTTAATGAAAAAATACAATCCTGAAGATATTAATGCACCTGTAGGTCTTCAAAATCTTGGAAACACTGTATAATATTTATTCTTTTGGTACAAGTGTTACATAAACGCTGTTTTGCAATGCTTGTCTTGTATAAAACCACTAGTGGTGTACTTTAAGAATAAGAAACCGAATGCGAGTGTAGTTATCACTAGTATTAATCATTTGGAATCAATATAGCATTTGAAAATTGGTTAAGGCAATATTGGATATCCACTAGTATTTGTGATGGTTCTAGCATCAAATCGATAGTTGAGAATCATAATTCTACTTTTCAAGGAAACGAGTAAAAGCAAACAAAATTCAAAAACTCAGACAGCATGATGCCCATGAATTTTTGAACTCTCTTTTAGTTCTATTACATGATGAAATGAATAGAGTGAAGTTTAACGCAAAATTTAACTTTAAACAAAAAGATGTAGATTCTTTACCGTACCGCCTTCCAAATGATTGTATAGGAACGTTATAAAATCCGATTTTCTATGGAAAAAGCAGCATTTGGTCTCAAACAGCTTTCTTTCTGATATATTTTGCGGAATGCTAGAGAGTAAGGTAACTTGCTGTAAATGCTTTCATATTTCCAAATCTTTTGACCAATTTTGGGATTTATAAATTCCTATTGCAACATTATCCGAAGAAGTAACAAAGAGTACTTGTTAGTTTGAAGGGGCCACCTACTAAAGTGAACCTTGAGGATTGCTTGGAGACCTTTTTTTCCTCTGAAATAATAGACAAAAGCGCAAACTACGTATGTTCACAGTGTACTAAGGCGCAAATGATTGAAAAGAAAATGTCTGTTATAACTCATCCTCAAATACTGGTCATTCGTAAGGTGACACATTGATCATTAAATAGAATTGAAACGTTTCATTCAAATAGAAGACAAATTAGAAAAGTTAAATACTCAAATAGTACTTCCTGAATTATTGAATATTAATGCCTTGGGAGCAGATGTCCCAGAACAGCAAAGTGATCAAAATCATTGTTCAAAATTAGATCTAAGTTACGAGCTTTTCGCGATTTGTAATCATAATGGCACTCTATCAAATGGCCACTATTATGCCAATGTTAAGCTTAATGAAAAATGGTACATTGTTAACGACAAGGACTCAAAGTTGGGGAAACCAGCTTTGGTATCAAAGGAGGCTTATCTTCTTTTTTATGAAAAACAAACTAATAAATAAAGTCTTAAACACTTGAAGTGAAAATAATTTAAATTAAACACTATGTTATATTTAAATTAAACACTATGTTTATCCGTCAATACCCTAATAATCGTTCCAAGCCCAGTATGCTCCACAATCTACAGAATAAAATGCGTTCAAAGTTACTTTTTCGTGCCATAACAGCAATAAAGGTGGTTGATATATTTCTGGACGTGCCATACCATTGTAAATGAATTTCATCAGCGTATCATGATGTGAACTTGTCAGTCCTTTAATAATTGACAAAACTTCTTGAGATTTTGCACATTGTAATATATCCATTAACATGCTCAGTTGTTTATCCTGGTATCATCATTAATGATAAGCGAGTTACCTTTATTGATTGTGGGACATTCTTCCCTTCGATTGGAGATTCTAAAATCACCTGCAAAGCATTTAAAATATCATTTCTTTAGGTTAAAAAGTAAGAAATTTGTTACTTTTGTAATAATTGTTTGATATTTGCACCGGCCTGGGTTAACTTTGTATCCTATAAGTAACGAACGTGTATAATTATTGTACGTAATTGGAAATTTGATTTACTTCTTCGTCTATATATTGATCTTCGTCATAAGCATCAATATCAATCTCTCTGTGAGACATATGAATTGGTTCAGAGGGGCTGAGTCGACTAATGATGTGACTGGCATCCTGAAAAGTGTAATTAACGGAAAAAATTTATTAATTATTATATGCTTTGATCTGTACGCGCTTGGTCTAAAGAATCGACCTGCGAAGGTTCTGTAACAGTTGGGCCTTTACCTGATTTACGAAGACTTAAAGTACCTACTTTTTATAAATACAGAAACTTACTTTGAATTTCATCTACGAATTCTGGATATTCAATACTTTTCAGCGCCTCCAGAACATGCTTCGCTGAGAGCGACTTTTGTCCTTTCTTTGATGCGATCTTACCAGCCCTAATAAATGTTATAAGGGGAATTACTCATTTGTTAGGAAGCAGACAAATACTATTAAAATTTTTGATATTACATTCTTCGTGTCTTTGTGTATTTGTACTGTCGAGTTAAATTCTTCCTTTAGCATTTTAAAAATGCTAGATTTAGGCATTTCAAAATCCTCAATCGAGAAACTAGGAATTGAATCGTAAGATTCATTAGTTTCGTCACTCATTTGTTTTCCTGAAAATTACAACGAGAAGCTATTTAAAAAATGATTGCGTATAATAATGAAATATGCATATTTCAAAGAAGTTTAATTGTTAATGGCGATTGGTGATTAGAAAATTGGATATGAACCCTTGTAGGTTCAATCTGAACAATGAGGGCAAAATGGAAAGGTCCGTTTGTTGACTTAAACCTCTATGAAGCAATAAAAAAGGATGTTACAAAGGCTGGGGTGCAGACTTACAGCAGGAACTGTACCATAATACCAGGCTTTGTTGGTGCAAAGCTCTATGTACACAACGGGCACAAGTTTTTACCTTTAATCGTTAGAGAAGAAATGGTGGGTATGAAATTGGGCGCATTAGTGCCATCAATAACTGTTGGAGTTCCGAAAGCGCAGAAAAGAAACTAGAATAAAATCAGCTAAAGTTATTTATGTGATCTTTTAAGTAAATCGTTTCTATATCTTTGCCATTCTTCTTGTCTTTGATAAGATTTCCAAAGCGTCATATCAATCATGGCTTCAAATGGATCGTACGCCATGTGATGAGCCTCTTTGCGTAAATATAGTGTTTGGGATCCCAATCTATCGTCAAAACCTTCAGGTTTTATGATTGAAGTAGGTCGGTAAATTTGACATCTATGATCGATAGGCGTGTGATTTTCTGCTATTGATTCTTCGCTAATTAGTCTCATCAAGTTATGACTAAACGATTTGTATTGTAGCTCTTTGTATTGAATATCATCTAAAGTTTTGAGCAGATGTACTTTTGGCAGCAACAAACATTGTACTTGCGAGATTGGCATCACACTAAAAATATTCTTTCTGTAACATGCGACTGGAGCAATGCTGTTCCTTTTTCTAAAGTTCAAGGAAATGGTGGTATCCTTGTATTCATTTTCTTGTACTGCTCTGTTTCTATTTGAAATTGCTTGGAAATCAAACACTTGCTGTATATCTTCTTCAGTTAATTCTATACTCTTATTTGATTTGGCAGCATTTTCATTATACTTTTCAAAACTTGAAAACACCACTGGGTACCCAACATGTTCTCGTAGGCATGACTTTCTATCTGGGATATTTGGAAGAAGAAACATGCTCTCATCTCCAAACATACCGCCAACATCAATAGTAGTCGCTTGAAGAAGTGCAACATTACTGGAAGATTGAGATGCAAGACTGTAATTTCGGCTAGAAGAGTTAATACTGTTCCTCACCCCGACTGCTCTCACCACGCTGCACTTACCCTTAAGAACAAAATACACATGTTCAGGGTACCACTCTCGTTGTCTTATTATTAAACTATGGTATGGGAAATCACCAACAAAGCATTCTTTTGCTAATGCTTGAATGATATCATCCGGCAAGTCTTTTAGAGATGGAATACTTTTAATCATCTTTGCGTTTTCTTCATTGAGTTGAGATGAAAAAGAAGAAATTAATGGAATGAATGCTTCCTGATGCATCATGAACAAATATACTTCATCAGTTAGAACTGTAATTGTAGCAACCCTGGGTATGTCATGTTTAACTTCAAGATCCCCGAACGTACAACCCTCTTTTAATGTCTTTGTCCATTCACTAGTCTTGCCATCACTTGTTGCAATACGAGTAACCGAAACATGCCCTTTGATAATGAAATAAACAAAACAAGGAGGATGATGACCTTGCTTAAGAATAACCCGCCCTCTTTCAAACTTTTGAAAAACAAGAGATTTGCTGATTTGCCTTCTTAACACAGGAAATCTGGCATAAGACTTAAAGTACGGAATCGTTTGAACTAATTGATCAATCGTTATAAAATCCGCCTCTGATCTATTTTCTGGTTGTTTCCTTAATACTGTATTAATTAGATTATCAGTAATCATCAAATTTTGTTTCTTCACTTTATAGTCATCGACTTGGAAAGTTGGTCTTTCGTCGCGAACAGCAATGAGAGGAGAGAGATTAGTATTAGATTTTCCAATTGCAATGAAGGAATCTCTATTTACTTCATTATTCTTTTCCATTCTGGCAGAATTTATCATGGTTCTCACTAGAACTCTCAATTTTCTTTTTAGGATTTGAATTCTTTCCTGTAACTCTTTTCTTTTCTTAGTGGAAACATCTTGTTGTATATTAACGCTAGATTCAAATACGATAGAGTCCATTTGATTAAGTTCTTGCTTCGCATCGCTGTGTTCTGCAAATGCGATTGATTTACTCCATGACACTCGTGAAAGATTTTGATTGCCATCAATGCTCAAACCATTTTTAAGAAGTAGATCATTGTTGCTTATTGAAGGCTTTTCGGCAATAAACGAAGTTCTACTCTTCATTAAATCTCCGAAGATACAGGTTTACGCAACTTTTTACATTCCAATTTATTGATTGTATTACTCCATTATAAAGTTTACCGCAAATGTGAAAAAATGAAATATATTTTATTTAAGAACGTGGTTTTTCTTTCTTTTCCTTGTACAATGCAAGAAGTGACACACCAGCAACCTTTACAACTTTAAAGCGAACACCAGGAATATCACCAACCTATATTTACTGTTAGGCAATATAATTTACGGCGCGACCCTTACGACCAAATCCAGCAATTAAAACTTCATCGTTTTCATCGATAAAGTTCAAACAACCATCGTTAGGAACGAAAGCAGTGACTTTCTTTCCGTTTTTAATAAGTTGAACACGAACACATTTACGGACAGCAGAGTTAGGTTGTTTAGATTCAACTCCGAGTTTTTCAACAACGATTCCTTTAGCGTGAGAAGCTCCTTTGAATGGAGAGCATTTATATGCAGTTCCTAGAGCTCTCTTCTTGTACTGCTTATCAGCCCATCTTTGTTCACGACGATGGGTACGTAATTTACGTGCTGCTTGAAGACCTCTTGGTTGTCCTTTTCCTAATTTTTAAATAAAATTTGAAATAATACCCATTTTTTAAATGCTTTAACCAGGGGCAATGGGATGAAAAGAAATTTTACAAAAGCGCCACCAAAAATTCGGAAACTGCTTATGAACGAGGAAGAATATTTCCCGAAGGAATATTTAAATGAATACCTTTGAAAGAAAAGAATTCGCTATAGTTGTTACTGGGGGTTCAATTCTTTCTTTTGTTGCGGGAATGATAAATTCAATTTCACTTTCAAGTTTTCTGTCGGTTCCTGTTACTCACGTAACTGGAACTGTTACAAACATTGGAATAGATTTTGCTCGTACTAATACTTCAAAGCTAGCATCTCATTTTGGCCTTATTTGCTCGTTTTGGATAGGTAGTTTGACATCTGGCCTGATTGTACAAGATGGCGCCGGAAATTTCAAGCTCGCTCGAAGTTATGGTTGGGTTATGATCACAGAAACCTTTTCTATTCTATTGGGATATCTTGTTCTTCACAATGGGAGCATTCTAGGTCAATTTCTTTTAGCATTTTCAAGTGGTTTACAAAATGCCATGGCTTCAGTGTATAGTGGAGCAGTGCTACGAACGACACATATGACTGGAATTTTGACTGATCTTGGTACACTTACCGCCCAGATTATTTTCAAGCGAGGAAAAGCGAAAGATAATTGGAAATTTGGTGTGTTTATTCCTTTGTTTTTAGGTTACATATTAGGTGCTACTATAGGATGCATTTCATACGATAGAATCGGACTGCATACTCTTTGGATTCCTGCATTCTTATTAGGTTGTACTGGTACGTATTATCTCACTAGCCACTTCGTTGGTGATGCTATAAATTACTTTTCGGAATTGGAAAACCAAGAACGAATGCTACAAATTCAAAAAGAAGCCAACGAGAAAGTTGAAATCATTCAAGACTTCCTGTTAAAAGTTGATGATAAGGCGAAAAAGGTTGACAAATTATACAAAGACAGTAACGAAGATGAAAATTACTCGCCGCAAGCGCAAAATATTAAATATACAAGTATACCAACAACTGAATGACAATTTAGGACTGCAAAATGTAGAATGACATCAAAATTATAGAATTGACTATTAAGTATTTAGTTTTAAATAAACAGTTACAGTTACCGTTCTTTTACAATAAAATATGTTGGATTTCATTTTAATCAAATATGGCAAAAAAATATTAATCTATTAATCTGATGACGTTTGATATTCAAGCGTGAAATTTCTGAAATTTGTTTTTCCATGATTGACATTGAGGTTTTCGAGCAGATTTTAATGATGGATGAAAATGACGACCATGAATTTTCCAAAGATCTTGTGACTAACTATTTTGAGCAAGCAACATCCACCTTTGAGTCCATGAGAAATGCGATGTATGTATTAAACTTTTCGCATAACATAGAAAAGAGAATAATTTAATAGAGGTGTCAAAGTTAGGTCATTTTTTAAAAGGAAGCTCTGCTGCTTTAGGGATTACCAAAGTGAAAGACTATTGTGAAAAGATTCAGCACTATGGAAAATGCAAAGACGTTGATGCAACAACACCAATTACACCAGAAAATGCTTTGCATCTTTGTGAAGAAATGCTGAAAATGGCCGAGGAGAGCTACAGAGAATATGAAGATCTGCTAAAGAAGGCATATTCAAATAATGATTTCAAAATATTAGGAATGTAAATATTAATAAAAATATAAAACTATCTCCTATAAAGTATTTTTTTTAAACATTCTTAGAATTGAGGCCAAATTTGCCATATTTTTGTTTTTAGTGGAAAATTCCGTTAATGAATCAAGAAACATTGACATGGAGTCATGTTCCTTTGCTCTCCAGTATTTTTAATGATATAGATGAAAATGAAGTATAGAGCTTGATTAAATTCAATCATAGTTTGAAAAATGGAAAAATCAACAAAACTCGATAATTGACGAAGGAAAATCAATAATTGAATCTGCAGAAAACATTGGGGGTATTTTCAAATATTTGCAGATATAGATCGTTTGTCAGAATTTTATGAAGACAGCAGAATAAAAAGCGCCATCGCCAACGGGGTTGATTTAAGGGATTACGCAAAAGAGATTGACAAAGAGCTTCAAAACATTGAAAAGAGTCATTTAAAAGATTGTAAGAATTGGTTTTAATTATATCAATTAGATATTGATCAAAGTGAAACATTGAAGAAATTGGATCAAGAAGTGAAAGTAATGCGATGGATTTTTACAAGAAAGGCCTGCGATAGAGTTTTAGAGACAATGGAAGCTCTTTTGCTTCAATTTCAACTAAACATAAAGAACATGAGTTCAGATATTCAAAGGCTTCATAATGAATCAAACAAGTTGAATGTAAAGTTGAGAAATAGAAAGGTATGTTTATTTGGTTTCTATAATCCAGGAAGTTCAAATTAAACTTCAAGGCTTGTTAAAAGAACTCGTGATACCTGCTGAAATGATCAAGTGCATTTTTCAAGGAGAAATTGATTCAGAATTTCATAGGGCTCTTAATGCTTTATCAGGGCATCTACTTTATTTAAAGAAAGATGAATATGTCGAACTAAAAGCTGTTATTGATATAACCCCAGAATTTGAGAAATTGAAGATCAAGGCAGGAGAGAAAATATACGACTTCTTTGTCGACAAATTTAGGCAGATAAGATTTTTAAGAACTAATTTGGCTGCATTGCAACAAATTTTAGTAAAAAACAAATCTATGTATGCATTTCTCGTGCGTCATTTGCCAATTGTAGCAAGGGAAGTTGTGGTTGGATACTTTGAGGTGGTGATGGGTTATTACGAACATCATTTTACAAACTACATTAATTCTCTTCTTAGGCTTCAAGTAACATTCTTGGAAACTTTACATAGACTGTCATAGCCGATAAAAGTGATTTGATCGGGTCAATTGAGATAGCAAGAAAGGGGTTTTCATTCAGCAGTTCAAAACAAAAAGATAAAGGAAATGTATTTACATTGGGAGACAGGAAGAATATTCTCCAGAACCTTGATTCAAATCCAATTTTGCCACACATAGCGGAAGAAAAGAATCAAGTAATAGACATGTTCTAATTTATAGTAAGAAATTCACATTTGAAGTTTTGTTTGCAAGTTTAAACAAACTTTTGATCGATAATTCATGTTCAGAGTTTAATTTCCTTTGTGATTATTTTCAAGAATCCCATCAGTCAATGGAAGGAAAATTGGATTTATTTTTCATAATATTTGGCCCAACTTTAAGATTAATTCAAACTTCAATAAAGCAATATGTTGATTTGACTGCTGATGCCCTGGCTGTTTTGTTGTGTATTAGAATAAACTCAGAAAATATGAAAATCGTGCAAAGAAAGAAATTAACTTGTTTAGATTCGTTTTTTAATCAACTCAACATAATTCTTTGGCCTAGATATCAATCTATTATTGAACAACATACCAATAGCCTACGAAAAATAGAATTACGTCAGGTTTCGCCTTCAGATATTCACAACACACATGTAAACATTTTAAGTCTAAAAAATTTAAGGTTACCAGAAAGTTTTCTGAATTCTTTGGATCGATATTAATCTTGAATGAAGGTTACAATGATCCTGCGATATTGAATAGTCTGGAAAGATTAAATAGCGAATTCAAGGCATACATTCAAAAGTTTTCAAATGGATTCACTAATACAAAGGAGCAGCTTATATTCCTGATAAACAATTTTGACCTAATTTGTGCTGTTTTGACAGAGTTGAATACAACAGCTGTGTACGAGGCGAAGGAAAATTTTAACAATTTATTAAACACATACTTAAATGAGTACAAAGATGCTGAATTGAAATCCCATTTTGGCAAACTTATTGATTGCTTGGGTGAGTTGGAAAAGGATCCTGTAAACACTTCGCCAGGTAAGCCAAACTGTAAATATGTTATAGAACTTTTAGAATTAACAATTAGTTTTTTTAATTCTTCTTGGCAACAGTCTTTATCAGAGATAAGTAATAATAGTCTACGTTCTTTCCCCAACCTCAAAACTGGAACTGACATTCTGCAAAGTATATTTAAGGAAACCATATTGTGCTATCAAAGGTTTTTGATGGCATTGGAAAAGAAAGTTGGAAAAAAGAGCTCGCAAAAATTAAAAGTAGATCCCATAAATATTCAGTCAGTGATGATAGAGATGAAAAAATATAAAGCCAATTTTTCATAATTATTTTCTGATTTCTATTTGCTAGATTCTAATTATATCTTAATTTATTATCACCTTATTTAAGCTGACAATAACTGCGCCATACCACCCTGGCATTATGGTAAGAGACACTCGCCATTGTTTATGGTAGTCTTCCGGAGTAACTGTCCACGACGATTGCGTCACTATATTTCAAGAACTTAAACTAAAGAAGAAATATCTGTATGTAATTTATAAACTCACTGACGATTTCAAATCTATTGAAGTAGAAAAGGCCGTTGAAAAAGCTGATTACAATTCTTTTGTCAATGATCTTCCATCAGACGATTGTCGTTATGCCGTTTACGACTTTGAATTTGAGAAATCAGCCTCGGAAGGAATGCGCAACAAGATTTGCTTTTACGTATGGTAAAAACTATTATTTTTGGTCATTCAAGGGCTCCAGAAACTTCCAAGGTGAAGCAAAAAATGTTGTATGCCAGTAGCAAGGATGCTCTACGCAAGAAACTCGTCGGAGTCTCAACCGAAATTCAAGCAACTGAATTGAGTGAAGTTGATTATGATGTAGTCTTGGAAAGAGTCAAGTCTTTTTAAAATATAAATTCGATAGTTTATTACAAAACTTGTTCATCTTTATTAGCATCTGGATTCTTTTCAGTCGTTTGAGGTTCCTGTTCTTCTAATCTTTTCTATTTCAATATGATGTTACCGTTTAGTGTACCTGGAACGTCTAACTTTATATTAATGTGGTCCATTCGTTGCTTTCTGGTTCTCGCGGCGCTGACTTGTAACATTCTTGTTTCTGCTATCATTCGAAAACGTTCAGCAATTTCAGGATAGTTCGTTAAAGTGTCCTCTAAATCCTTCCTCGTTAATATAAGGCAAGTGCACCATCCAACAGATTTAATTGTGGCGGTTCTCGGTACATTAAATAGTACCCCAAGCTCTCCAAAAAACGAGCCTTCCTTTATTGTGTTGTAAACTCTTTTCCCATCGCCCGATAGTACTTGGACTGTCCCAGATAAAAGAAAGTACATCTCCTTCCCAATCGAGTGCTTTTGAATTATAACTTTATCCGGTCTAATTCTTTTCGGGGTTAACTTCTTTTTTAATTCAGACTCGAATTTTAGCATTGAAACTCCAAAAGATATTGACTGCGACCCATCAGGTTCGGATGCTCTACTCTGTGGAGTCAAGGATGGTCTTAAAGATCCAACTGAACTTCTTCTAGTCCTTCTTGAAGAATTTGAGACATTAGATGTAGAGGAAAGTTTTAATGCCGGTATATTGGAATAACTCGATATTGAGTTCCTACGATCTTCATTGGGAGATGTTGCGCCCACCGCATCATTATAGTTTGCATTTCCATTTATACTCTTAAGTGATTCAATAGATACTTCTATCGGTCCACCAGGGGACATAATTACAACGCTTTGTTGAATAGACTTCTCTGAAACAATGCTTCCGGATCTAGAGAGGTCTGTTCTTATTGTTCTTCGAGGATTTTCTTTGGTTGGAGTTTGAACTTCTGTGTCATTAGATTGATTGCTCAAATTAGGGAACATCTCCTTTTCTATTTCATCCAGGACTTGCAAGTCGTCATCCGCTTCCATGATACTCGGGACAGTTGGGCTGGATATAGCGCTGTGTTTTGAGCTAGAGTTGGATTTTTTCGATGAGATACTATTGGAATCAGTTTTGTTGAATATATTTCTAGAAGTTTCTTCTTCTTTGCTGACTAATTTCTTCATTGTCAAAGCTTTCTTATCATGCTTAGAGCTTGATTGTTGGAATGGCACCTCTGCTGGTAATGACCATCTTCGCCGCAACAAAGCTTGACGTGTTGACACGGTCGTAGATTCCAATCGAGTAGCTCCAAATGATTCCAATGCCTTTGACTTAACCTCTTCATTAGTTAAATTGAAAGATTTATTGCTAGAAGATTTTGAACCATCTGAAAAAGATTTTTGAGCTTTATGCAAGAATGTATTGTTACCGGTTTCACTAGTTAACATAATATTAACATTTGTTTTAGTTTCTGGCGTTATCTTGGATTTTTTAAACTTAAAGCAACAAAAGTTATTCAGCATTTAATATGAAGGAAAACGAAATGCGGTTGCTAGGCAAAACGGCACCTCGTATTTATTTTTTATCGTTTGATCAGTCATACCAATCAAGAAAAAGTAGTACCAATGAAGATATTAGTAAGAAGAGCAGGACGTACTTTCGGAAATCAGAGCCATGTGCTTTAGCACTTAACAATTCTCGATTTCCATCTTGTAAATTTTCTTGGGTAAGTAAAGAATCCTGGTGAATAAATTCTATTTGCTTTGATTGAATAGCTAAATGATGTTCCAAAATTGCTTGCAAGTTAGCGACTTCATGAAGGCTTTTCTCAGTTACCCTATTGCAAAAGATCTGATTCTGTACTCTAGTTGATCTATTAAGGAATTGAACCGATTAGCAATATTTTTATTTTCTTCTTCTAATAAGAGGGTTTCTTGGAGATCATATTTTTCAAATTCAGTGTCATCGTTTTCTCCAAAAATCGGAGAAGCCTGTGATTGCATCAGATGAAGAACACTGAAAAAGAATATTTGTGATATTTACTTTTCCTTATTTTTCATTTGATGATCAAGTCGTATTTCCTGTAGTTGCCTTTTCAATCCAGCAGCCTCAGCAAGTTTCTTATTCAAGTACCATATCACGCTTTCCCTATGAATGGCTTTGTCGGTATTTTTATCATCTCTATTCTTCTTACAACTTAATTCCATAGTTTGAATTTTTTGCATGCATGCTTGAATAAACATACTGCTTTGAGAATCCAAATCAGACGTTCGTTCATTGGACATCTTTATAGCTTCAGGCTGGCAGTATTCGTGTCTATTTTCTTCTAAATAGGAATTCAACACTTCTATTTTGTGAATCTAATTTTTCAACGGCGTTATACATACCGTCGAATAGGCCTCTTTCAAAAACGGATCTCTAATGGGTGTAACTTTTGTAAACACATGGGGATTGTCGCTTTTCAGTGAGCTATGAATTAAGTGATGGTAATCATCAGTCCTGTCTATATACATCAAAAATATGTCACTATGAAAATTCCAAAAGTTTTGTGGTTAATTTTGATGGCAAAGATCGGCGTCAAGAAATTAATGAAATATGAAATGACTGAATTCAAACACGAAATTCAATGCTTTATTCGTTCTCTAGCTGTTTTTCTCTTTGAATAAGCCAGAGAATTAATTGACAAATATCTTGACAGTCATTAACTCTGCAATTACTCTCATTCGCAATTTTGTTTAAAAATACATCACTTTGTAACCAGGCTTTATCTTTTTGCAACCACTTGTATGCTTCAATCAGGGCCGGGACACCAATATAGTCCGCAATAAAGATTCTAAGGTGCTCTAAATAGTCCCAATTTGAAATTGATTCTGGAAAGCGCAATATCTTTCCTTTAAATGATGGGTAGTCATCGAATTCCTCTTCTATGTTCGACTTATGGATGCGTAGGTTACTCATTTCGTCATGTATTTTTTCAGAAGTTTCATTCAAGCTACTTTGAATATGCCTTACAATCTCGATAAAGGATTCACTATCAGACTTTCTAAACTTGCTAATAATAGTCTCAACAGGAACATTGCCAAATAGAAATTGGGCCATTATTCTGAATGCTTTTTCTTCTCCAAGACTTAATCTATTTAGAATAAAATGGTACCTTTTGCAAAGCTTCAAATATCTTGAAGTCAAGTCTTTCTCATCTATGGGGATTGCTTGGATGGAAATATCGTCCTTTAGTTGTCTAATGACATTTGATTGTCTTTGATGAGTGACATATATCAGACTCTTTTGCTGGATAAATGGTAAGGCTAAGATATCTGCTGTTGTTGGCCTGTCTTCCGGCTTGCGGTAAAGTAATCGATCAATGAGTTGCTTCAAGTTTGATGAATACAAGCTATATCAAATGTTTTAAATGCTTACGAAGGAATCGGAGGATAAATTCCTCTTGTTATTTTTGCCATCAAGGATTTGATTGTACTTGCATCAAATGGGTGTTTTAAAGTACACATTTCATATAGCACGCAACCTAGTGCCCAACAATCAGATTTTTCATTATATGGTTTAGATTCACAAATTTCTGGCGAAAGATAGTATGGCGTTCCAATAGAGGTTCTGGCTTGGTCAATTGTTTCTTCTAAAACTCGACTTATTCCGAAATCACCCAGTTTCACTGTATTCGAATTAGAATACATAAATATATTTCTTGTCTTCACATCCCTATGAAGCACTCTTTGCTCGTGCAAGTAATTCAGCGCTAAAACGATCTGAATAAATATTGACAATAATTGCCCTTCTTTTAAATAATCCAAGTCTTTTCTCTTTCTCAAAAATGAGTGCAAGTCCCCTTTTCTTACCAGAAACTAAGTTTTACCACCATCTGCATATTCCATGACCAAATAGAGCATACCCTTTTCGTCAAAATGATCCAGATACTTGATTATATTTGGATGATCTAGCTTTGACAAAAGAGAGACCTCTTTTCTAGCTAACTCTCGTTCTTTTGAACTGTGGAGCAAATCGAAATGAACCTCCTTGATCGCAACTTCGTTTCTGGTCACTCTATCGTGAGCAAGGTATGCTTTGCTGGATGTTCCACGTCCTATTTCCTTAATAATAACGTATCTATCGTTGTTCAAAATATTTTTCATCTAATAAATTTGCAAATGTGTCATTTATTTATATCAGATTTTCTGCTGTATTCAAAGTGTTTTTGAATGATTGCATTCTCGTCTTTAAGCTTGTCACTTAATCCATTTGGAATAATTACTGGTTCTGCTAGTAATTTTGATGGTTCCTTGCTGATATTGTCAGCGGCGCCATGGGGAGGGGTGAGCACGCAAGTGTCCTCAAAGTTTCGCGAAAACCAAGGCGATGGAAAAGCCATGGGAAACTTTGGAATAAACTTAAAGTCGTCCGAACGATGTGTCGACTTTACTACACCGTCCTTGTCCATGTTTTCAACAATCAAGTATGCATGATCAGTTGTAGCGTCGAATGCGAATAAAGAAGGTGTGCGACATTCGATATTGATATATGAAGAGGTATGAGAAAACTGTTTTGAATATTCTTGTAAGCGTGTTAAATTGAATGAAGCGACGTTTGCCAATTTGATGTCGAAAAAGTAACGTATATCTCGCCACAATGTTATCTTAATGTTTGATATATTTTCTTTTGCTATAGGATCTAGAAAGATTCTCATGGATACCTTTGCGTCGCTTTCCCAGTGTTGGCCAAGCCCGGCAATAGATGTCACCGAGAGAGCCATTGTGTGACAAATAAATCCGATGAATAATGCGAAATGTATTTTCATGATATTTATGAACGATAACCATGTCCACTTTATGAATGTGTAATGATATGTGAACGTGAACAATTAGTGAAAAGTGATTGGACGATAAAAATAGCAAAAGATGAATCAAAAATTTATGTAACACTAACCTGTCTATTTTTCAATAAATTCTCCTTCCATTCTGCTAATATCTTCTTCCCGGATTCCACGTATGGTTTCCAGTCTAATCGCACGCAAGCTGTGTATCTAGTGCCCTTGTCATTAACATTATTTATGGTATGTTGAGGAAAGGTTTTCGTGAAACTTGGCCCGTAAACTTCAGACATCCAGTCATCTGAATACCAATCTTTAATATCTGAAGGATACAACCGGCCAAAAATCTCGTAATGCGTGCGATGAACGAATGATTGTGTAAGCATGACTCTATCCCCATGCAGAGGATCTTTGGGACCCACGACACCAATGTTACTATTATCATTCAATGTCGAAACAAAGTCGCTGAGCCATCCGCTTGAATTTATGATAATGTCGTCATTGATTTGATAAAAATAAGTGCAGCCATCTTGCACAGCTTTAACGAATAAGCTATTCCACAAATAAGTAACCCAGCCTTTTGTGAATGGAAACTTCAAGGCAACCATTTGAATTGTCCTAGACCCTACAAGTTCTTTGAATCTATTTAGAATTATATTGAAAGAGTCTGCATTGTCAAAAAATCTGTCTTCTTCATCAAAACCAATGTACAATACAAAATCATAATTTTTCAATTCATCATCTGTCAAAGATCGTATCAAGGAGGGCAAAAGGTGTTTAAATAAAGAAATGTCTGTTGGTGAATTCAAAGACGAGTGTGAAAGAGTTGGAATTCCAAACGCTACTTTTTTCTTGCCACTTGATAAAATCCCATTCCCATCTACCACTGGAGGGAGAAGAAGAGAGTAAAGTAATTCGTCCCTTAACAGCAATTTACAGAAATGCTTTTGATCGCTGTTTCCAATAGACAATCCAAAATCACTGAATTTCTTGTAATTATTTCTTTCAATGCAATCTGTTTCAGTCTTAGTAATCAAAGTTTCAGTTTCCGACGAGCAAGAATATCTCCGCGAACATTTAACCATAGCGTCTACCAGCACATCCGAAACATTATTCCTTGCAAATCCTATCACAGAATAGTCCAAATACTTCCAACTTTGCATATCATTAGAGCTTGTAAATACGTACCCATTTGTAATGAGTGCATTCCTTATCACCGCAAACGTGTCTTTTCCAAAATCCACAGAAACCGGCACAAACACAAAAGAAGAGTATTTATCTTTTACAAAACTTAAAACGTACAGCAACAAGTCATGATTCAAATGATTAATATCGGGAATTTCAACAGGGCCAATTCCATTTAGCAAGTCCCTTTCAATATCATAAATGTCGCAATTCGCCCACATCCGTATTTCCCTGCTATTCTTTGCAGTTAACCGGTATGTTAATATTATTATGCGCTTGTATTTGTCTCTTTCACTGCGGAATGAGTGAATTGCCTTTTTGAAACTTTCAAATTCCAATTACTCCAACAAATTCACGTAACCGTGGCATATTCTCTGTGTTTACTGCAGTTACAATACTGAAACTTTCTTGTTCATGTATATAGACCACTTGAGGCTGCAAATTCGATTGTTGGACGGTGCTTCTTATGTTAACGCTCGTGACATCTCGAATATTTGTTTCTTTGGTTTGTCTATGGGACATTAATAGAGCGAAACTGAATATTAGCATCATCACGATAGAAATGGTGTATTTAATGGTTTGCTTTTTGAGCATTGTAATATTTCGGAAAATCTTAAATAACAGTTTAACATTTGAAATCTAAACTCTTTAATATTTATTTATAATGTCAAAAATCTGTGCCATTTCATTAACATTATGACTAGACTGTTCAATAAAACCTTTGACTTGAAGCATAGTAACCTTATCATTAATTTTATCTAAAAACTGGACCAACTTGAAAGCTAAAGTGAACCTTTTCTTTCGCAGCTCTTTGATTATTGTGAAATAGACCCAACAAGAGATGTTAGGAATTTTGTGTGAATTGACGCAATTATAAATAATCTAACAACATTAATGAAAACAGTTACTTGAATTATTAGTGATTTTTGATTTGAATCATTCAATATGCTGTAAAAGTTTTGAAGAATGTCGAAACAATGCCTCTTTCTAACAATTTCAAAGCTCTTTATTTATAAGTCACAAATTAAATTACTTTTTCATCTTTTATTCCATTTGAGAGTATTTTGAACATCCAAGATCTTTCTTCATTAAATGAATCTTTTGATGAATAGATGGAACTGTAAAACAAGGGTAGATCATCAAATTCAATAGACGGTGTTTTTGAAAGGAATCTGCATATTATTGGATAAACAGGATGATCAGGTTTAAGCAAAAGTAGACTAGATTCAGCCAAGAATATTGCACAAACACATGGCAGAGATTCATCAATTGAAGTTATTGATGAAAGCAAGAAATTAATAAAGAATGCGATTCTAATTCTTTCTTTCAAAGGATAATTTGTTTTTCTTGATTGATTTAAATAAGAATAGAGAATATTTAACAGTCCAATGGCAAGTTGCCTTGTGAGCAAATCCTGGTTACAAAGAGAATAAATGATTAAGGCCAATAATCCAGATTTAAGAAAAGCAAAAACGTTTAAATCAGTTTGGTCTTTGAGAGAATGAGAAATCAGCAGTAACAATGACTGACAATCATAACCCTTGTCATGATGAATAGTTTGAAAAATCAGACTAGAATCAACAAAATCAAGAATTTCATTAAATGATTTATAAAGAATATGACCAATTTCAATATTTAATTTGGTTTCAGCAAATGTCATTAATTCTTTCAAAAGAATATCTTTTTCATTGCAAGTCCAAGAATATTTATTAGCTGCAATAGACAAGACATCAAAATTTAAGAGAGATGGATGCAATTTTACAACATTTAACAATAACGAAATCCTTTCAGATGAATCCATTTCCAATGTACTGGGCATTATTTGGACGCAAATTGAAAAGGTAAAATATTCGGGATATTCAATTAAACATTTATCAATGTTGGAATAAAGATGGAATTGCTTTAATGCTTTTGAAATGTACTCTGAAAATTCATCAGATTTAATTTTGAAATTTCCAAATATTTCTGTTTCTAAAAATAGAGAAAATAATTTGGAATTTTCAGATGTTCTAAATTGGTTAACTAATTTTTTAGAATGTTTATATTTTCCAATAAAAGATTTAATATATTTTAAATCTAAATGAATTAATTGATTTAACAAAAGTTTGAAATGTTCCTTTTTAGCATGACAAAGAATGTCAATTGTGAATTCAGGGTTTATGTTTAGAGTTGATTCAGAACAAGACAAAATTTCATCAAGAAATGAATTAGAAAAGATTGAATTTAAACTAAACTTGAGATTAAATTTTGAAAATAAAGCAATTAAAGAAAATGGTAAAAATGTAATACAATCTTCATTTACACTTGAAGCCAACTTTTCAATGCAAAGGCAAGAAGAAAGAATAAAATTTTCTGTTTCTTTGGGATAAAATTTTAATGAATCTTTTAATAGAATTAAATTTTCTAAATTTCTTTCAAATGAAATTTTTAAAAGATAAAATTTAGATTGTAAAATATTTTCAAGTTGTTCAAAAGAAAATTCATTTCTAACAACCCATGTCAATTCATCATCTTTAACTTGTACAACATAATCTTTAACAAGAGAATATTTATTTGTTAATAAAACTAAATCTAAAACTTCTTTTGAATCATGCCCCTTTTCTAAACAAATATTTAACAAACGTTCATTATCTTTGAAATTTAATAAATTCAAACAATCTCTTATAATTTTTAATCCATTCTGTTTATACTCTTCAATTAATAAAGTTGAAATCGTTTTAAACATTTCCTTTTCAACAAACTTCAATCTTTCAAAAACAAGATCAAAATTTTTATTCTTTATTAAATAAAACAAATCATTTTTTTCAAAATAATCATTCAAAATTTTAGATTCGTTTTTCAAATCTGCATAATCTGGAATTTGTTCTATTTTCAATTTTTCTAAAACTATTTTTAGAATAGATTCAATCTCAAAGCCACTCCATCTAGAAATTGCCAAAATCTTAACAAAAAATATTTCAATATTTTTCTTTTCATTCTCTTTCATTTTTTCAGATTTCATTAATCTTAGCCCTTGTTCAATAAACGTTTCAAAAAATGGTTTGGATTTCGTTGTAACTGTTAAAAGAACATTATTCAAGAATTTAAAGACTTGCGTTTGCTTTAAAGGTAAATTGTAAACTAGAATTGCTGATACTTCATTCTCAATTAAACCACTACATGAAATACAATGATAAACTAAATCTCTTCTTTCCATTTCTATCAATTGAAGAAAAATAGTTTCTTCCCCACTAAACCATGAGATATCATTCACTCGCTTCATAATCTCAAAATAATTCTCCTTTTCTTCTTCTTTTAAAGATTTTAAATTATTTGGAATCAATTTAGAAAAATCAAATCTATTATCCAAAATCACGTGGGGATAATTCTTTTCAAAAAATAAAAATATTTCTAAAATAAACTTGATTGAATTCAAATCATTTTCTTCTTGTTTCACTTTGGGAAATATCGAAACAAATACTTGAAAATCTGCCAATCTCTTTCGAAACATAATTTTCAAATCTTCCCTCTTTTCTCGCCAATCTTCACCCAACAATTTATTCAAAATATCTTCGAATCTTTTACAACAGGCAGAAACAAGCGCAAGAGTGAAATGTCTAATCGTTTCATTCTCTGTTTGCAATAACTTCGTCAACACGTTCTTATTCATACCACTTGGACACACATTATCAATCAACACGTTAATATTATCTGTCAATTGTTCTGGTATTGGCTGCTGCACAATCTTAATCGCTAAAGCCATTCTAGCAATCCAAGACTCTTCATCTTTACACTCAAGATTCACATATTTCTTTGAAAAATATCCACAAACAAGTTCAGGACACACTTTCAATATTTCCAATGTTAACATAAATTCATACTTTGATTCCAATGGATTCAACTTTTCATTTATCAAATCCATCAACAGTTTATTCTTCACTCTAGTCTTGCTCCATCCTTCATCTTTAAAACACACTCCTTGTCCAGGCTCACAACATATCTTCTTTAACCACTCAAAAACTATCTCCTTTAACTCCATCTCACTCTTCTCATTACGAAAAATATCTGCAGTCTGTGAAAGCGCCTTTAACGTAAACACTCCCAACTTTGCATTCTTCGATATCTTCACATTATCCAAAACACATCTATTCAACAAATCAATCCACCTCCTAACATTTTCAAAAGAATCCACACCCAAATTCTTAAAATAAACCGACAGGAAATCTTTCGTAGAAACAATCTCACTCACTTGACTCTCACTGCCATTCTCCAGCATCGCACTAATCCATTCCAACACACTCCTCCTAGTCTTATCACCCCTACTCTCAACAATTTTCTTAACCTTCGCATCCGATATATCCACAGTGCCCAAAACATCCTTTACAACATTCGGACCCAACATGCACATTTCCGCTACCAAATTTATTCCCTCGCTCATATAAAACCATCTATTAATCGCCTTTCGATGCCTTGTTAATAGCGACTTGCTAAACATAATCGCATACTGGCGAGTCAATGGCGTTGATATAATCTTTACAATAGCAGTCAAACAGCGCAGAAAAATTAAAACTAGATCAGGCTTGTCATACTAAATACTCTCTTTAATACACACATACCTTGATCACCGTCTCAATAGTAAGCGTTAACGGCTCCAAATATTCAACACCCTTCTCTTCCAGCTCTCTGCACAGCTTATTGGGATCTTGCGTTATATTTGCATAAAGGGCACGGAATTGCTCTATAAGCTCATCAGGGACCGTGGAAAAAATTTGCATTAATACAGGTGGCTTGGATTCAAAAGACACTCAATAAAGGTTAAAAGAAATAAATCCGTGAAAATTATTTATATTAAACGTATTGCGACAACCAACGGAATCCTTCGCCATATCCACTCTTTAGAACAATGGAGCACATGAACACTTCAATAGCGCGAATGTTTTCGGCCAAAGCAACTTTGCCCTGCATGTAATAAGTTTTAATCATTCTTACTTTTCCAGTTGTCATTTGGAGATTAAAGCGATAACGCAATTCTTCTTCAGATATGGCGCCTTTTCACACACCAAATAATATCGTACCTGGAAGATCAATTTTATTTCCTAGAACAAGAATCGGAACCTTGGAAATTTCTTCCATTGTCAAAAGGTTCTATCACGACAATTATAATCTTCTTACTCCAAATTCTTCAATACTCTCATTTAATCTCTTAACATCAGCACAATCCACCATGTAAACGATTCCAGAAACTTCTGGAAAATAATCTCTCCACAATCTTCTCGCTATATTAAAGCCCATCATCAACCTTACCTTGTTTATGGCCACCCAAATCAAATGTGGTAAATTTAACAGAATCAACGATCAATTCCTCACTAGCTACAAAAAACATATTATTTTGATATACTTGGATGGAGAGTTGGCTGCAGTGTCGCCATACGTGAATTTTTTAGGACGTGCAATAGAGTTGTCTTGCCTGCATTGTCTAATCCTAAAAATAATAGTTTCGCATTCTTCTGTGAAAGACCTTTTATGCATTGCGTTTAAAATTACCAAGAAAATCCAAAATGGAACGGAACCAGTCTAAAATGAACATGACGTTTAACAAGGGTCCCTAAAGCAAAAATTGTGAATAATGTTTCTGGTGATAATTTTGATGTAAACTTGCTATAGATATAAATTTGGACTGTTGCTATTTTTGGAGAGTTGTGTTCACGGCCGTGAACAAGGAAAGGTATAAAATGCGATTCGCCAGTTAATTTTTTCATACGTTTACCATGAAATTTTTAATGACATTAATGACTCTTATAGCCACAACCACATTCGCTTCTCCAGTTCCTGTTGGGACCGTGAAAGCGCCATCAGTCGTGACAACACCGAAACCAGCTGCCCCAGTGAATCATACCCCGTCTACAGGAGATATAAAAACATCTCGATCAGGAAAAGTAGTAAACTGGGCTAAAAAGCACCCAATTTTAACGGCAGTGGGAGTTACTGGAACAGGTTTGGCTATGGCTGTCCCTATAGTCAACAATGCTGGAGATGATGCTAGTTTAAATAAAGCCGAAAAGAGCTTAAAAGACTCTATTTCAAGAATAGAAAGTGAATGGGAAAAATCTACTGATCGCTTGAGCTATGAATTTGGTGGAAATACTTTGGATGGATTCTATTAAAACTTAAATTTAAATAAAAGTGAATCAGGAACTTTATTAACCACTGTCCACTGGACCACTCTTTGCAGTAGTGACAATTAATTAATTAGGGGGCCTGTGTAACTTAAATGTTTTAGTAATCGGCTCTCAATTATCTATTGTTAAGCTTTCTGAGTAAATCCCTTTTGGACATTAGCTCAAAAGGATTGTGCATCATTTTTCTACTGAATGGAATGTTCCTTTTATACCGCAGTCAAGAGACTTCAATATATCATATTCATACTATATCAAAACGCTTTTAAATCGAAAATTTCCGTCTTTAAATGATTTCCTGTCCTAAAATTTGCATAGAAAGTTTAAGTTAGCCTCATGATCCCATAACCATATTTACACTATTCTAGATAACTCAAATTACAAAAATTACCTAGTATTTCTAATGAAATGCCGGTAGTTTTCTTTTGAAAATATATTTTTTGTAATTCCTGGATCTTCAGCATATTCTTTTATTACACTTTCTACTGGAATGTATCATTCTTACAAACACAATATCTGGCCTAATTTGTCCAAAATATTTTAAACTTAATCTTTTTCTCTTAAATCGCTCAGTCAATGTCACCGCTGACAGCATCCTTTTTTATGAATGCTAATTACAACGCGAATCGTGCAACAACTATTTTTAGATATTCTACATTTAACCTACCCCTCATTTTTTCTAACACATATGATTCTATTCATATATTTTTATTTAACCTCCGTAAAATCTACGAAGAATCTACTAGTTCCAACGACAGCGCAACATCTTAACAATCGCGCGGTGAATACCGCCGCGACGATGCAACCGCCTCTTCCTGAAGTCTATCAATATGCCTCCCCGCCTTCTACAGCTCCTGTAAGGCGACCGATACCCGAGTTTAGATACAAAATAACGCCTCCCCCGTTAGATGAGGCTGTTAAAGCCCCAATGGAAGTTCAAAAAACATATTTTGACCCTAAACACGATAAGCGAATGATTAACAATCCTTCTCTACAAAAACAACTTCGAACAAGTGAAGAAGCATTTAAAGTTGCAAAAGCGCTTAAAACTGGATTAGGATCTCCAGATGGCCCTAGTGCATTTGATGCCTACAGCAAAAAGAATAATCCTCGCGGCTATATGGCGATGGCGAAAGCTACGAAAGAGAGTGTTGGTCAGACAGCTTCAAATCTAAAAAGAAAATTTGACAAGGATGTTATGAACAAGAACGTTGGTGTGGATTACGACAGTTATCAATCAAAATTCTACGAAATCTTAAAAGAAGAAAGCCCTGTTTTGTATTCTGATTTAAGAGGATACATTAATAAAATCTATGGGCCATCTGGTTCAAAAAAACTTGACCTAGATCCATACCAACTTCTTGTCTCGTATTCCAATCAAGTTCGAACAGAGCGTATGAAAGATAGCATTCATACAGATGTTACCCCGCAATTAGTGAAACAAGTTTTGAAGGGCAAAAATTTGAACAAAATAATTGAAGAATATAGTATAAGCGCAGGATATACTAAAGCAGATTTAATTATGAACAGTGGCCCTGATCACTATCAACCAAAGTTTATTGTTGGTAATATGAATACCTACAATAGAATCCATAGGTCATCGATTTATGATGCTAATACATACACTGACACAGCTGATCATAGAGCAAGGGAGAGCATTATTAATGAAATCGGTAAAGATGGCTTCGTAGCGTTAAACAATTTAATTGTTCTTGCAAATAATTATCTACATACAAAAACAGGGGCTCCCAGACTTCCAAGTAACTTTTATGAAGGCTTCAATCGAAATAATTACATTAGAGGATTCAATAATCTTGTGGAAATATCTTCCCCTACTAATTACAAGGATTTTGACCCCAAATTAAAACAGGATGCAATAAGAATGCTAACTCTCTTAAAAATGACAAAATTAACGCCAGAAGGTATTCATGATCATAAAGAAAGTTTGAAAGACACGGGTAAAAAAGTCGCAAAAAAGGTTTTACCGTTTATTATGTAAGAGCGTCCCGAGGAGAGAGTAATAAACAATTTTTTTAATATATCAACATTTTTTATTGATTAATTAAATTCTCTGGTAAACCAAGGCGATGACCTGATTCTCGACATGTTTCCGGTTTCGTTTGAAGCTTCATGAACATAATACAAAATTCGTTTTCCACGATGTATCATCATTCATGAAATGTAAATTCTAAATTGCTATCTTTACTTTCCGTTTTTTAAATTATCTATGCAAATGTAAAGTAAGCATTGTATCTAGAGACTAAACTTCTACATTTTTAAATTACACTCTACAATCACACTTGATTTGTTCACCGTGGCTGAGTTTGTATATTTAGAGTCGGCGCAACCCCCTGTTTTATCTGCGGCATGAGATTTTTTATCGCGACTTTTTTCGTATTACTAGCCTTTACTATTGCAGTTCCTGCTGATTTCGATGATTTAAGTAAGCTTGTTTATGAAGCTCTCCGTGGAGACTCTACAATGAGTATTGAAGAGTTCAAAGGAAGACTGGCAGGAATAAATGGAGGAAACATAGACGAAGCACTAAAGCGCGTCGTTCTTTATGAGCCAGGTAGCAGCAAATCGATGACGAGAAACAACATGGTGGAAGCTTTACTTGACTGGCAAACCAAGCAACCTTCAGGTTTCAGCATGATTAAAGAATCAACGATAAAAGATTTGAAATCATCTCAGTTTGATTCAAAGCTATCAAGATTCGGTCAGAAAGCTGGGCGAATGGTGTCTGGTCCCAAGAATTTGGTCGCATTCGGAGCGGAAACTGCTGCTTGGGGTGAATCCACTACTACAAGAGCAGCGGATTCAAATGCAAAGTATGCAAGAGGTTTTGCAGAATCATTTGTCAGTCATACCGTTGGCGGATTACCAGCCTATATAAGTGCACGAAATAGCCGCAAAAGAATGAAAGAAATCTTGTCTAAATACACAACCAGGAGTGGAAAATATTACACTGTCAGACAACCTGCCAGAGTTCGCTGAATATAAACAACGTTAAATCTGCATGATTAATAAAGAATTATACAAATACATAATTATGGTTTACAACGACTAAAAAGTTTTAAGTATAAGGAGCTTATTTAGTGAGTGCAACTTTGTAATTTTCTTGTTTCTTATCAAGACATACGTAATTAAAAAACAGTATATTAAACTGTAAAAATATCATTTGAAAGGGTAATCAAGTCTACATTTAAAAGAAACATGATCACATTCAGTAAAATTCGGAAAACAATTTTTTTCAAGATGGCGACACCATGGACATTGAATCACGTTCGACAAACGTTTGTTGATTATTTTATAAAGAAGAGAGGCCACACTTTTGAAAAGAGTAGTGGAACCGTACCTGTGAATGATCCAACGTTACTTTTCACCAATTCTGGGATGGCGCAATTCAAGACTATTTTCCAAGGTAAGAGTGTTATTGGTTAAAGAGCTAGGCACTGTTGATCCTTTGAGTCCTATGGCCAAGTTGAAGCGCGTGGCTAATTCGCAAAAGTGTATAAGAGCTGGAGGCAAGCACAATGACTTGGAGGATGTTGGCAAGGATGTGTATCACCATACATTTTTCGAGATGCTTGGCAACTGGTCTTTTGGCGACTATTTCAAGGTAAATCGAGAGGGTTGGGATGATGTAGAAAGAGGCTATTGAATGGGCGTGGGATTTGTTGACGAATGTGTACAAGTTGGATGCTGATAGACTTTATATAACGTATTTTGGAGGGAATGAGAAGCTTGGATTGCCGGCTGATTTGGAGGCCAAGGAGATGTGGAGACAGGTTGGAGTGAGAGAGGAGCATATTTTGCCGTTTGGGATGAAGGATAACTTTTGGGAGATGGGTGAGAGTGGACCGTGTGGACCTTGTTCTGAGATACACTTTGACCGTATTGGGGATAGAGATGCGTCACATTTGGTGAATATGGATGATCCTGATGTGTTGGAGATATGGAATTTGGTGTTTATGCAGTACAATAGAGAGACTGATGGTAGTTTGAGACCATTGCCTAACAAGCATATTGATACTGGGATGGGGTTAGAGAGATTGACGTCTGTGTTGCAAGAGAAGAGATCTAATTATGATACTGATGCGTTTATGCCAATCTTTGAGGCAATTGCAAAGAAGACAGGAACTAGAGAGTATTTGGGATTGGTAGGAAAGGAAGATGAAGAAGGAATCGATATGGCGTATAGAGTTGTAGCAGATCATATTAGAACATTGACGTTTGCTATTAGTGATGGAGGTATACCATCTAATGAAGGCAGAGGTTATGTTTTAAGAAGAATATTGAGAAGAGCTGTGAGATACAGTAAAGAAAAGTTGAATGGGAAGCCTGGGATGTTTTCAGAGTTGGTTGATGTTGTAGTAGAAATGATGGGAGAGTATTATTCAGAGATTGTAAAGAATAAAGAATTTGTAAAGGAAATATTGATTGATGAAGAGTTGCAATTTTTGAAGACATTGGACAAGGGGTTGATTCAATTTGAGAAATTTATTAATTTGAGTAAAGGAGAAGAATTGTTTCCAGGAAAGTTTGTTTGGAAGCTTTATGATACATTTGGATTTCCAGTTGATTTGACTAGATTGATGGTTGAAGAGAGAGGGTTGAAGATTGATGAAAAGGAGTTTGAAAGATCACAAGAAGAAGCTAAAGAGAAGTCTAAATTGAAGAATAAATCTGTAGAGAATAATGTGATTTTAGATGTTCATTTAATAAAGAAATTGGAACAAGAAGAAATTAACAAGACTGATGATTCATTTAAATATTCTGACAAGAGTACATTAAAGGCTAAAGTGGAGAGGATTGTTGTTGGAAAAGAGTTTGTTGATAATGTTGATGAAAATGTTTCTGAATATGTTGGTAAAATAGAAATAAAGATTTAATAAAGGTATTTTGTTGGATAGAACATTGTTTTATTCTGAATCTGGAGGTCAAATTAATGATTTAGGAAATTTCAGTAAAGAAGATTTTATTTTCCAAGTTGAAAATGTACAAATTTATGGAGGATATGTGTTGCATGTTGGTGTGATTAAACAAGGAAGTATTAAAATAAATGAAGAGATTGAATTAACGTTGGATGTTAGTCGTAGAAAGAATTTGAGATTGAATCATACAGCTACACATATTTTGAATTATGTTTTGAGAGAAACAGTAGGGGATGGAATTGAACAGAAGGGATCTTTGGTTGCTTCTGATAAACTTCGCTTTGATTTTAATTTGATGAATCATTTGAATGAAAATCAATTAAATGAAATTCAAAATAATATTCAAGATTTGATTAATAAAGAAAATAAAGTTTATTCCAAAGAAATTCCATTAAATTTGGCAATGTCAATTTCAGGGCTAAGAGCTGTCTTTGGTGAAGTTTATCCTGACCCTGTTAGAGTTGTTGCTGTTGGTGTTGATTTAGATGAAATAATAAAAAATCCACAAGATGAAAAATGGAAATCTTTTCCCATTGAACTATGCGGTGGAACTCACGTTTCAAACTCTAAAGAAATTCAATTATTTTATTTAACTGAATATTCTTCTATTGCCAAAGGCATCAAAAGAATTGTTGCTGTGACTGGAAAAAGAGCTTTAGAATTAAAATCAATCTCTGATGATTTCTCAATTGAATTAAACAAATTAAACATTGAAAATATTTCTGAAAAAGATTTAAAGAATTTATCATCTAAAATTGATAATCTTTCTCTTCCTCTTTTAAATAAATTAATCTTCAAATCTCGCATCGATGAATTAACCAAAATTTATCTAAATCAAGAAAAAAATAGAAAATCAATTTTATTAAAAGATTTAACAAATTTCGCAAATTCTATTCTTGAATCTGACAAACCATTCTACATTCTAAATCTTTCCAAATCTAA
The DNA here is from genome assembly GCA_000442015.1 of Rozella allomycis CSF55. NCBI lineage: Eukaryota > Fungi > Rozellomycota > Rozella > Rozella allomycis. The sequence continues at coordinate 19,090 of KE561226.1, read as the reverse complement.
AAATGATAAAAAGATTTTAAATTCTATTCTTGATATCTTCAAACAAAAAAATAAACCTGTCATTCTCTACTCGGAATTCGAATCAAAAGTAGTCTACTTTTCCTTCATTCCGTCTTATTTCAACATCCCCGCAAACGATTGGCTATCAAACTCTTTCAATCGTGTTCTCTTGAACTCTAAAAGTGGTGGCAAAGATACTGCTGCTCAAGGAAGTGGGTCTGTAAATCAGGATTGGGTTTCAAGCGTTGATTCTTTGGCTAATGAATTTGCCTCTTTAAAATTTAAATAAATTAACATTAACATTATGAACTTTTAAAAAATAATGTGTAGTTTTTACGTTGTTGTGTCAAAGTAAAATGTAACCACTTAATTTTTGAAATTTCTCAATGACAGAGTTGGACGAATTTTTCACTTTTGTTGATAATATCGATTCTAACACCACCTCAAATAACAACTCTTTCTCGTTTTCAAAAAGTATATCCTCCCTCTTTCCCTCAAAACCCTTAGAAACTCCCACCAACATAGACACTTCCGATATCCCTTTCAGACTATACATTTCTCTTAAACAATCAATTCAAACCTTACTAAATTCTCAAGGAACAAACGAACAGTCAAACATTGAAGCATTAGTAGCAGTTTTGGAAAATATATTCACACACGGAAACAAAGGTAAATATCAATAATACCCGTGAAAGGATTAGAATCAAACCACCAGCATAACAATTGGACAGTTACAAAACTATTTAACAGGCGACGAGTCGATCCGATCTCATGCATCACCTATATTTCAGAAAGAAAACGAGATAGCAAACTCCTAAATTCCCTCGACTACGTAAAACAATTAAATCACAAGTCTCCTATCGAAAAATTACGTGCATGGATTTGCAATTGTCTCTCCAAAGGATTGTTGAGTCACGTTTACAATGTAATTCTTGATTCAAACCTGGCGTAAAATATTAATGTGTTGATTATAGCGATTACTACGAGCCATTGTCCTTTTTGACCTCACAATGGGCACCCCTTTGCACAGTTTTACTGAAACCACTTTCATCCATAAACATTGGATTTCAGTTGACCGATCTCGACAACATTCTACAAAAGAACGTCAACCTACTTGCACCTGAAGTAGAGCTGCAAGACATTAATCCGGAAATTGTTCTACTGCAGAAGAAAATCCTGTATCTGGAAGATTTAAATAAATCTCTTCAAATAAAGGCTGATGAAGCTGATGAAAGATATCGCAGTATGGAAAAAGAGAATATGCAGCTGAGAGCTGAATGCCATGTGCTAAAGTTGCGCGTGGATTCACATGAAATGACAAATTCGGCCTTGTTGGAGCAGATTTCTAAATTGGAGAGTGAGTATGAGTCTAGAATTGAATCAATGTCGATGGCGACGCAGTAAATTTTTTTTGATTACACCGCAAATAAATTGTCATTTAAAGGTCTAAATTATATATTCTTTTATGCGAAGAGCATTGATTGACACCGAGTTTTACGTGTACCTCTTCATGCGTTTGTTTACTAAAATTGTTTACTTTTTTACAAATCAAAATAAACAATTGATAATTTATTACACAAAAGGAAAGTCAATCAAGGTCAATAGATATAAATACGGCTGCATTTGTTTTGTTTACAATGTCGACCATGTCTGTAATACTTGTCTTACTCTTCAATTAGGAATCAAAGCCATTTAATGCTTTCAAGTTTCAAAAACACTTTAGAATCTATTACCCTGTTAGAAGTATTAGGTTCTTTCCCAAACTTTACTGGTCTTACATGGAGAAACAGGTGGAAAACTACCAAGAAGGACTTATCGAATCCTTGACAAGGGAAAATCAGATTATGATTGCAGAGGAGCAAATTATATCAAGTAACAATTAATCGTATTATGTAGCTTAGATGAATTGGACGATAGGGTTGAGGAATTTAACAACAACATCTCTGAATTTCATGAACTTATACAACACGCACATGTTGTGTATTATGAACAAAAGGACAGGAATAAGAGGCTCCAGGAAATGGAAATGGAGATAGAAGAGATAAACCATCAAGCGGAGACCTATAAGAGCACTTTATCGTATTTTTGTGAAGGTATTTTAAACTACTTGCCAAAATGTAGACGTTGATTATGATGACTATATCCTGGATTCATTTGGCGCGTTAAAAATAACCAATGAACTTTGTTTGGACAAGCTTCTTTGTACAAGAAAAGAAGGAATTGTGATGGAAAATGAGTGGAACGATATGACGAGAGAAATAACGCGAAGGTGCAACAATTATCTGGAGCTACTGAATGGAAAAGGCCTTGATAGAAAGGTGGTCGACATTGAAGACATTCTTACAGAGTTGAAAAATAGTGTCCTTGATAAAGGTACAAATTTTATTATGTATCACATCAGTTTTACCATTGATAGAAGAAAACAAAGCGATGAAGATGGAAAGTAAAATCAGGAAGAAACGAATGAAACGGAAAGCTTCAAATCAAGTTCGAAATATAAATATATAACCTCTTGAATCTTCATTACTTTACTTTCCATCTCAAGGCTTCACAATCGCATATACTAACAAATTCCCTTTCGGCTGTCGTCGTTTAGTTTCCCTCGTACAAAATAAATATACTTATCTTTATTCATGTTTCACGTATACGTTTAGACAGCCCTTCTTGGTGGGACTGATGATCAAGGATAAAAGCTGTGTAACGCAAACCGTCGACTCGTCCACCATAGCCATGGGTTTTATGCCCGGTTGGCTTGATTACAATTACGTATTTTTGAGGTAATCAATCGTGCCAATTATTTTACGATTTAACAATCAACTATATATGCACCGGCTCTGATGCTACCTCAAATCCACTTTTGTTAGACTTTTTATGAAAACAAAACGATGTGAAACGAATGAAACGTGCAGCTCTTAATAAAAATATAAATATAAAATATATAATTTTAAATTTCTTCTCCGTCTTCATTCTTCATGGTTTCAAAGAAGTAAATAGACCCTTTGTACTCGTCATCCTTTTTTCCGCTTACAACGTAGATTAAAATCGCTAAATTAGGCATTAGCAATGTTTCAAGAACATTTTTTGAGCTGAGTAATGATATCCACTTCAATTTTCATTAGCAATCCCTACCCCTGTCTAAACAATATGACGAGTTTATGGGCATGGAGATTTACCCGTCGCACATTTCAATATTTGGATGTATTATTTGAAAGAAATCCAAGGCTCCGTGAACGATTCAATCGTTTCCGTGAAAACTATCTCAACAGATGTGAATATCGTCAATATGGTAAGGATAACGGACAATTAGTAAAGGATTAAATCGCGATGATTTGATTAATGAGGATTGTGAGCTTGTCAAGACGGCATTGTCTCGTTTACCGGACAAGGTTATATTTGATCGAAGCTTTAGGATCAGAAGAGCGGTGTTTGTGAGTAGTAATCATGAGAAACTGCCACCAGAAGAGTGGACTAAACCGGAAGAGGTAAGATGGAATTGATGATAGGATAGGATAAATCGTATCTGTTTCCTGTTGTGATGGAGGTTGTAGCTGAGCAGGATCATTTGGAGTTGATGGATCAAAAGAATGGAACTGAAACAGGAATGACTAGAGCCCAATTGATGGGAGCTAATGGTACCTTGAGAAAACCAGCAAAATAAAAATGCAAAGTGTTCAACTTAATTTATTTGAGTCTTGATAATTCTTCGACTATGTGAATTGTTTGTTCTACAGAGTAGCCGATAGCCTGCATATTCATATTCTTTTCAGTAGAACCATTAACTACAATTTCCACGGTTTCAGGTGTGAGTGTTAAGATCGATTCAATCAAATCTCCATCAATCATTCCGAATGAAGAAGAGTGTTTTCTGTCATCCTGAAATTCTCTCCATCTATTAAACGAACATAATGTTTATTACTCGTTGTGTGAGATATTCCCAGCAAAGTTCAAATGACGGGCCAAATTGCGTTGCAGCTTTGCGAGAACTTCAAACAAATCAGGCGATATTTTAGCTACGACTCCAACAGTTCCAAAAATTGTCCCGAATATAAAAGTGTTCTCTAAGATATTTTCTAATTCTGGAGATTTCACCACTAGAGATCCTTCAGTGATCACATTAATATTTTCCCCAAGATGATATTGTGCTATTGTCTTGCAGTTCCCTTCTTCATTTTTCTTGCACAGCTACCATTTATTAAAAAAAATTAAAGTTACAATATTCCCATTATCATCAGCAAGAATAAATGAATTTTCATCGATGAATGATAAACATCTTGACCAGTGATTGTTTTTATCAATACAAACAGGTTCAATTTTGTTTTCCGCGTGATTGAATTGCAGTAATGTGGCTGATCGCATTAAATCCCCCGCCAAAATGAGATTGTCTCTAGTTTCCATGCAAGGAATGAGAATGAATCCAGATTGAGTTACAAGAGGCTTCAAGGTGTTTTCTTGATATTCGAAGATATGAATCTATTGAGTCTTTTGATTAAGAATAAAGTACCTTGTTGTTTATTGCGGCGGCTATTTTGCCCAACAAGGGTCGAACGGAATAGACACATCCATCTACTTTGACTTGGCTGATTAGAATCAAGTTTGAAGATGAATCAACTTTAAACAAGAGAACCCTTCCGCTTGTTGCTTTCAGATTGTCTTGCATGTTANAACGGAATAGACACATCCATCTACTTTGACTTGGCTGATTAGAATCAAATTTGACGATGAATCAACTTTAAACAAGAGAACTCTTCCGCTTGTTGCTTTCAGATTGTCTTGCATGTTGCTTGTGTAAGCAGTTCCAACCACAACGTAATCCTCAAGACCAATTGAAATCATTGAAACAGATGAAGCTTCTTCATGTTGATCCAATTTGAATTCTGAAATTTCTAAATAAGATTTAATAGAAAAAGATACGTCTAAAGTCGTATGAAAACACTCTAACTGATGAAGTTTTCTCTTCTCTCATTTCACTTTCAATTACATTAACGTTAATAGTGTTTGCAATGAAAATGTTATTTGGAGTGAATTTAGTGATATTTCTGATGTGACAATCGATAATTGATGTTTCAATGTGCAGCTTTGCTAAATCATCAATGGATCCAATTGTTAAGGCTAAAGGCGTGGAATAAACTACAGAATTTGGAAAGTGAGGAGAATTGAAATGACAAAGAGATTTTATATTTGGAACATTAATTGAAGAGTAATAAAGTTTAGATCGTTCAAAAAAGAGCATTACAGGGTGATCACATGATGCAAACACCCCAGTAAGAGATGTTGAAAGATCCACGTGATTAGAGCCAAGAGAAATAATTTTTCTTTTATAATCTTCATTCAAATTGTAATAAACCAATCGACCATCACCCATTCCTACCATCAAGTAAACAGTTTCATTATTCTTAACAAATAACATTGATCTACTAATAACATTCAATGATTCATCTTTAAACATTTCTTTCCATTTCACATCTGTTGCATTGTAAACTCTTACGCTACAATCATTCCAAAAGCCAACAGAAACCAGCATGGAATCATCCACACCGACTGATGATACTTCATTTTCCATTTTCATTGATGCAATTTCTTTAATTTCGTTACTTATTTTGTACAAAGCAACCTTCTTTCCAATCGCAACAGCAACGACTGTGCCACTGACTGAAACTTTATTTATTGTTTCCAACTTCAACTCGCATATTCTCTCAAATGACTCTGGGTGAATTAAAATTAATTTATTTGTTGTTATTTGAAGTATTTTATCAAACATGTTTTTGCAATAAATAGTTTTTTGATGCAATTCAAATGCTGGGTACTCGACTTGCTCAAACTCTGATTCTATAAGAGAAAGAATTCGTGTGCTGTTAGCAAATGAAAGTAAAAGTAAAGATTCAACTGTTTTCTGTGATTGGGTAGTGTTATCATCCAATTCCATTCCATTGGCTGTTTTATTGATAGGAAAGACTGACTCTATTCCTTCTAATTCTAGCGTAGCCAGTTCTTCTATCCCAACACCATTCCTTATTCTTCGTATTGAACCCTCTTCATAGCCACCACTGCAGCAAATCAGCTGGCTTTGTTGTTGATCAATTTGTTCTAAAACGAAATCAGTCATGGGAGAAATGTTTGTAAAATTTTCAATTATTTTTATTTTTCTACCATTTTCATCCATCTTTGGAAGAAGTTGAATCAATTGAGAATCAGAGTAACCCCCTGCAATAAATAGAAATCCATTGTCTAAATAAGTTATTGACTTTGGAATATTTGTATTTCCCATTTCTTCAAGATCTAAATTAACATTTTTGGCTTTTCCTTGAATCGTTAAAATCATCAGTCTTCCTTTGTAATCTCCAATAAGAAACATGTTGGAGTTTTCAGTCATTCTGCAAACACAAGTAACAATTGTTGGCTTCATTTCAATCTCTTTTTTGAATCCATTATCACCAAAATACATTATAGAATGTTCACCAATCATCACAACGGCACTCTCAAGTCCAATTAAATGATTAGCCCCTCGCTCTAAATTCTTCCTTGTCCATCCATAAACATTTAATTCTTTTTGGTTCAAAAATATTTCAAAAGTTTCAAAATGTCGCGCTTCCTGGTAGTCTTGAGTGATCATTCCAATCAATGGGTTATTATGGCCGGGTATCAACGTCATCGATACTATATCCAGTGCTTCAATTCTCAGCGGAAACGATTCACATATTTTCCCATTTTCATCCAGTTGAATTACCTTGACATAGCCTTGTGAAAATGACAACACTATGCATCGGCCTAGATTATCAACAGTGCACAGCGGTCCATTTTCACTTATTCTATCAAACCTATCTTTAATGTCAACTGTCGATATAGTCTTCACAGACTTCTTCTCAACATCATATCCCAACATAAAACAGTGATATTTTTCTGTCAACACAAAGAGCAACGATTCTTTCCTTCCAGAAACCTTGACTGGCTTCAAGATACAGNTCAACATCATATCCCAACATAAAACAGTGATATTTTTCTGTCAACACAAATAACAACGATTCCTTCCTTCCAGAAACCTTGACTGGCTTCAAGATACATATACATCCATTTATAGGTATATTAAATGTTTGCGTCAAACCAAATTCAGTTACGGTGTAGACTACTATTCTCGTGCCATAACTATAAAATATTCCTTTTTATTTTACTTTAGAATAAGATTTAAATCACTTTCGCCAGTAAAATTGCATTCAAAAGAAGTTAGTACTGCGCTTGAGGGTTGTGCAGTCAGGCAGTAAAACGACATTTGGAAATTTCCTGATTACAAAGATACGTAATCTTGCGTAACATGAGAGTTGTTGAAATTTACAATTATTTGAGGTTTAAATTTCTAGTCTTCAGCAGCTCCTCAACCTTGGTACAAGGTTAAAACAGAGAGTACATGAAATGTTATAATTGGGTAGCAAGGAAGTAAATGAGCCAATGCGATCGCCTATCGGATTATAATTTATAAGTTAATATTTTCTACGTTAAAAAGTCGAGAATTGTCACTGTCCAAGAACTTATGGTGCATGTGACAAAGTAAACACATATGCTAATGGAAATTCAATGGATCTTCTGTCTCTGGGTGTATAATTGCATTCGCCTATTTTTTCTGTTTTTCTCTTTTGGGGGTTAACGGTTTGAAAATTGAATGGTTGCCTTAAATCATAAATGCACTAGCAAGTNGTAAAATTGCATTCAAAAGAAGTTAGTACTGCGCTTGAGGGTTGTGCAGTAAGGCAGTAAAACGACATTTGGAAATTTCGTGATTCCAAAGATATAATATCATGCAGCGTTTGGTATCAAGATACATGTTGAAAGTTGTTGAAATTTACAATCATTTGAGATTTGCTTTCTAGTCTTCAGCGGTTGGTACAAGTTTACAAACTACAACAGAGAGTAAATGAGGGAAGGAAGGTTATAGGTAATTGGGTAATAGGGAAGGATAAATGAGTCGATGCAATCGGATTATATTATATTGTCAGTGTCTACGCTTAAAATATTAACATTTGAAGTCGATAATTGTCATTATGCCGAAGCCCATTTTCGGCATCTTGCTACGCTAAACCAAGAACTATGGTGCGTGTGACAAAGTAAACACATACGCTTATAGAAAATCCAATGTATCTTTAGTGCATAGCTATAACTCTTAGTTTATAACATCTTCGACTTAATTGCATTCGCATTAAATATATTGTCAGGGGTTTCTGTTTTTCTCTTTTGGGGTTTGATGTTTTGAAATTGAAAGGCTGTCTTAAATTAACTAGCAGTATTAAGTAATCTGTAAATTAATCTATTTTTGCCTTATATTTATTTTTACTCCGCCTCTATTTTTAGGAATACATTTCACACTTGGCCAAGCCACACATCCAAAATGATCTTAAGCAAAAAGTCAATCTTTGTTTTTTTAGTCTTNATATATATATCTACCGCCTCTATTTTGATTTACCGCCTCTATTTTTAGAACTACTTTTCACACTGGGCCAAGCCACATCCAAAATGATCTTAAGCAAGAAGTCGATTTTCGTTATTTTAGTCTTGGTCTCTGTAACGGTCATAACAATCGCATTTTCTATAACAAGAAAGAAGAATGTTGATGATAAACGGGAAACCGAGAGACCAGTTGAAGGCGATGGGAATAATGAGTGTCAGCTTATAATTAGAGACATTCAAGGTTCGACAGATGATCTCGATGATCTTTTTGTAAGTGAAATATCAATGAAAGATGATTTGGAGAAAGTAGCNATGGGAATAATGAGTGTCAGCTTATAATTAGAGACATTCAAGGTTCGACACGGACAGATGATCTCGATGATCTTTCCGTAAGTGAAATATCAATAAAAGGTGGTTTGGACTTTGAGAATGTAGAAGAGCCTGTCGAGCAACCTTCTCATGATCAAAGTACAAATAATCCTTTAGAACAAAATGAAAAACATCGTCAAACAGGCGTGAAAGATTTTGATGAGATGGCGGGAGACGTCCCAACTACATTTGACAAACCTGGTTCGAATGACCAAGAAAATTCAAAACTTATTCAACAGCATCTAGAAAACATAAAGTCCGCAAAGTTAAAGCTTTTAGATTTTAATCGGGGTTTATCTTTACTTGAAGAACACAAACGCTCTATCGCGAGTATTATAACAAGGTGGAATTGGATTTGTCTCCTGAAGATCAAAATATATTTATAAAAGAATACGGATTAACTAAAGAACATTTATTGTTTCCAAACAAGGTTCTGGTTACACAAAGAGCAATCTTTAGAATGCTAGAGAATTACAGACTAAAGGAGCCCATTCCATTTCACTTTATCACTGAAATGATTTCAGATGGAAGAGGAGATTTGTATGCCTTACTAGAAACTATTAGAGCTATCAGTTACAAATGTCCTAACTGCCCCATTTACGGGATGGTACTTCACGACCATGACGATAGCATAATTCAAAAATCTGCATTGGACTTTTATAATGTAAAAGCGGAAAACTTTGTAGAGACCTACTCCTTGGAAAGCGGTGTTCATTCAATTAGAAAATTATTTTTTAGTAATAAGCCATTAGGAAATCCACAGAATAAAAAAGCACAAGATGTCAAAGCGTTTTATGAACGTTTGAGGATTCCAAACAATGGGGTTCTTGTAACAGGACCTATTTTCGATAAATACTTGCCAACGATAAGAAATTTTGAGAATTATAGGAAATTGGGCGTTAAAGTTATCTCCTATGTTGAACTTGACGGTGGTGATGGATACATATGTAACGTGGGAGCTGGCCAAGGTATTCAAAACGTTGGTCTCTACGTTCCTGAATACAATTTTATAGCAGAAGATTTAGAAAAGCCAAATATATTAAAATGGGACCTGAACCAGCACGCTGTGTATATTTGCTACAGTTCGTCAAAAACTTTGGGATTTTGCGACCAATTAGCTGTAAGTCTCAGAAAACTCCATAGCATGAACAAAAGCTTACCTCAAAGCATCGTTGTATTAGCTAATTTTTTTAAATCAATGGAAACAACAGACGGGCTTATCAAGGCCAAATTTCCACCAATGCATGCAACTGAAATGAACTTGTATGTAAAGAAAAGTGGGTTGTTCACTGGCTGTACCGGTGATTTATCATTTTTAACTGCCATATCACTTCATAAAATACCTGTTTATGATCGCGTTGGTCACAAGGGGCAGGTTTATACTATGTTTGCAAATTATTGTGCATCTCTGCTCGGAGAAAATGCAGAGCTGACGAAATGGTTCAAGCTAAAACAAGATGAAACTTTTGAGGCGATCAGTACAATGTCTCTCGATACTCTGGATAAACTTAAACGTGATATTGTGATGTTAGCAAATGACATTAAAATGAACTGGAATTTTTACGACAACCTGTATCGTCACGCGATGGCTCTCACATGCACAGAACTAAGTACCCTTAACTATGAAAACGGAGAGTCGATCAATGAGTTTATGAACCGGGTAAAAATGGCAATAGATAGCTGCACGGTTGAAGGGATTATTGAAAAAGTGGAATAAAATATATTTTAAAGTCCTATTTTATTAAATACATCATCTATTTAATCGACAGGGGAGTTTACGACCCGGCTTAGTGGAAAATGAGATAATGCCATTTTCAAACCGCTAACCAGTATGTGCACACATTTTTTGCTCTCGATTAGGGCTTGCCCTAAATTTGGTCTGTGACTTCACACCTAGTGGCTACTTGGTAGACTGAGTTTTTAATCACACAGTGAGGCAAAAAGTAAAAAGCCAAATTATTAACCTAATTAAGAGTAAATATTTCTAAACATTTATTTTAAATCAAGATAATAGAGATTTGGAATGCGAATGAAGAAAGACTGCTATAAATGAAGTCTTGGGTGCTACGGAAGACAGTAGTGAAAACACTATCCCTGAATTAGAAATAAGAAAATGTTAATTTGCGTCTGTCTGAATCAGTTGTTAACATCTTATAAGTAATTAGTGGTCTAGAAGCAACAAACCCATAAACACGTTCTTTCCCGCCCAAATGTTGTTTAATTCCGAGTAAGTCATGAAGTTGTGTATTTTGTCGTATTTTTTTCTTTGTTGTCTTCAACAGGTAAAATAGACTACATATCTTAATACTATTCCTCTGATATTCCAAAACCTACACTACACACAACATGCTGATGCATCCATTTCGCTTCTATTATATTAATTATTCAGTCTCTTATAAGTGAAGTAGTCACTATGAGCCATGAGGTGGAAAATTGCGATAATAATATACTAGTTATATTAAACTGCATGATTTATTTGTTTGTGTTGCATAATTCTGAAGCGCTCTGTCTCATCACTGGCACACCCCTTTTATCTTCAAAAGAAGTACATATACCAGGCTTATCTGGATCTTGGCATATAAGTAGACATCCAGATTCAGGATAACGAATACTACAAGCTACATAGCTATGACCGCTTGGAGCCGGTGGTAAAAACTCGCTATTCCGGCATTCGTCTTCAGACAAAGGTACAACACAACTGTTTGCTTCTTCCAATCTTCTGGCAACTATTTCTCTTGTGCAAGGCGACGCTATTTTCGCATTTTTTCCTTTGGGCAAATATGGGGACATTAAATACTTTGATGGAGGATCGCAAAGTTCTGGCTTCTGGAATTCGGTATCATGCGGAGAGCCAAGGTTGTGCATTATCTCGTGAGCGACAACAATTGGCTCAATATGTTGTTTGATGGGTTTACCAAAGCTCATTGTGGTTGACATACCAATGTTCAAATTATCCCTAGAACACATTTCATCTGTATAAGCTAATCCAAGAATTGAAGGATCATCTATATGCGTTAAAGTGTGATAAACACATATTTTCATGGATTCTCGATGTTTTAAACTTTCGGGTATTAATTTGTCATTTTTTAACAATGATTTCATTTCGTCCAATATTTCTTGTCCGGTTATTTTAGCATTTTCACGCTTTGTTCTTTTTGGGTTGATAGTTTGTAAGGGTGAAATATATTGAATGGGAATGCGAACACCAACTTGACGATAAATTATATCAATAGACTCACTTAATACTTCAATAGCATGTCTCTTGGCTTTCTGAAAATCTCCGTCTCCATGTCTCTGAATATATGTAGAATGAAGGTGAACACCAAGAGGACAATTATACGAAGGTCTTTTCTTTGTAAAATGAACATTAATCTCCCTGTCTAATCTTATTGTTTTAAATTTGGGCAGAAGACTTCTAGGCTTGGCGAAATTACCACAGAAGATTTTGTCTTCATTCTCATTGTCAAGGAATGAGCTATCCATAGAATATAATGTTGCATTTGGAGGACGAGCTTCATCGATTGGTTTGCTGTAAGAAAAATAGTGGTCTTCTACTTCCAATAATGCATGGAAAATTCCGTAATTATCAGCGGCAGCAACAACATAGCTATTATTATATCCTTCGACAAAACCGATGTACTGGCGTACATTCTTATCACGTGAAGAAAGGTTTGTAGTTTCATTTAAGGCTAAACTGAAGATATTTTCTCCAATGCTTAGGTCGAGAGATGCACTATTGTTGGTAAACAATATCGAAACAAAGAATAAGGTCATTAAANAGAAAAATAGTGGTCTTCTACTTCCAATAATGCATGGAAAATTCCGTAATCATTAGCGGTAGCAACAACATAGCTATTATTATATCCCTCGACAAAACCTATGTATTGGCGTACATTATTATCACGTGAAGAAAGGTTTGTAGTTTCATTTAAGGCTAAACTGAAGGTATTTTCCCCAATGCTTAGGTTGAGCGATGCACTATTGTTGGTAAACATTATCGAAACAAAGAATAAGGTCATTAAGTCATTAAAACATAAGGTCATTATTATGAACTCCAGAATGATTTCACATATATGTAGCAGTTACATGAAATGTTCACGGATGTGAAACGTGAAATTCTAAAAATAGACACTTGGTTATTTTTAAATTTTGGTATGTANCTCCAGAATGATTTCACATATATGTAGCAGTTACATGAAATGTTCACGGACGTGAAACGTGACATTCTAAAAATAGAGTCACAGAAAACTTGGTTATTTTTAAATTTTGGTATGAGTGCAAACTTAAAAGACATATATAAAATTTATGCACTTCTTCAAAACTTTCAATCAAACTGCTCAATACGATGGCGACTTCTTTGTCCTAATCCGTTTATAAAAAGCCAATCATTTAGGTTATTGATAACATTTATGCCTTTGTCTGTCTTCAAAGCATTATCATAAATATATGGCATTATTAAGAAAATTGATTTATCGGTAAATAACAGGACCTATAAATTTTCCCCAATTGTTTTACATGGACATATTTATATCCTTTTTTTCCAGGATAGTCAACAGGATCAGAAATTAAAATCTTTCAAATAGAATTGGGAAAGTTACCTTTTTCACTTTGTCAAAATCAAATGTAGTCTTTAGCTCTACCCTGTTCGATGCCTTTGGGTACTTTGGATGGTTCAAATCTAAAACAATAGAAAAATTTTTAACCTATAAATGTAGGTTTTATAGATTACCGAAAGCGTGATTGACTTTTGCCCCAAGTTTGCTAACCTACTCTGAAAATTTGTACATTTAGCTCGTACCACTTCTGTCGACACCATTTTCTGCATAAAGATTAAAGCTTCTTCATCTCGACTTTCATTTCCACCGTAAAAGTCACTAATTTCTAAATCTTCACTCATTGGTTTTCAAAAACTTTATTGAGGCTTAGACTTGAAATGCGCATTAATTAAGCACGGTTTGATGTCAATGATCTCTCCTGGGTTCCTGTCGGAAACACTATAAAACAACAATATGAACTCTTCAGAAGAGAATTACTACGTAGAATCATTAAACGAACGTTAAATGTTGCGATAGTTTTTTCCGTTTTATTCCCAACACATTAGTTACTTTATTGGTACTTAAACATTGAGATATTGTCGATTTAAGTGCTATGCTTACTAGATACATTATATTATCAGTTAATCAAAAAACAATGGCGATACGGTATACAAACCCTCCNAAAGTTACCTTTTTCACTTTGTCAAAATCAAATGTAGTCTTTAGCTCTACTCTGTTCAATGCTTTTGGGTACTTTGGATGGTTTAGATCTAAAACAATAGAAAAATTTTTAACCTATACATATAGGTTTTATAAATTACCGAAAGCGTGATTGACTTTTGCCCCAAGTTTGCTAACCTACTCTGAAAATTTGTACATTTAGCTCATACCACTTCTGTCGACACCATTTTCTGCATAAACATTAAGGCTTCTACATCTCGACTTTCATTTCCACCATAAAAGTCACTAATTTCTAAATCTTCACTCATTCTTTTTCAAAAACTTTATTGAGGCTTAGACTTGAAATTATTCGCATTAAATAAGAACTGGTTTGATGCCAATGATCTCTACTGGGATGCTATCGGAAACTCTCTGAAAAATATAAAATAAAAACTCAGCAGAACAGATGGATACGGGATATTCCAAGACAATTAATGCACTCCATGCCTAAACAAGTTTGTCTGTGTCATGTGCCTATCTTCATTTTACAGTCCATTAAATGCACGAAGAAAAATAAAATAACGAAGAAAAATAAAATCATTTATTTTATTAGGTTTCACGAGTCGATAAATATTTAATTAGTTGCTCATATGTCCATAAAGTAATAGCCGCGCTAGGAACAACTCTAACAACATTTGTGGAATATCCTTTATACAACCCGTAGATCTTTTCTTCTACAAAAATAAGTTTAAGCGCTTGGAAAATTCCTGTATATTTATATGGTTTCNGCCTATCTAATATCTTCATTTTACAGTCAATAGAAAAGCACGTCTAAAATTAGAATCAATTTTATTAGGTTCCACGCGTCGATAAATATTTAATAAGTTGCTCGTATGTCCATAAAGTAATAGCCGCGCTAGGAACCACTCTAACAACATTAGTGGAATATCCTTTATACAACCCGTAGATCTTTTCTTCTGCAAAAATAAGTTTAAGCGCTTGGAAGATTCCTGTATATTTATAGGGTTTGGCTGTTTGATTTTGTAGTCTAGTTCGTATCACCTCATGTGGGTAGGTTATGGAACTCGCTGCAATTTTGGAAAAGACGGACGCCAATATGATATCCCGATCATAAAGTTGCTTGTTCGGTTCTCTTTCCTCTTTGTAAAACAAGAAAAGACCATACGTAAGTTCCATTTGAGAAATTCATAAAGGGGGAACTGAATGGCAACATGAAAAACACCAAACAAGCTAGGGATAAGACCCTTAAAGTATCCGAATATACCTTCGCTAATGTAAACTTGTCTAAAACCATCTAACGCGTTTCTATATTGATATGTGGAATTTTTTGATTGGATCTTGATTTATCGCTATCACATAAATTACCATTATCCGGGTTCTGATAAGCCATAAAGGATTAGTTACTAAAAAGACCTAATTATATGTTTACAAGTAGTGGAAGTCAATCCTGCGCCTACGGCGCTAATTAAGTTTATCCAAAGAGGCATGGGGGATAGGCCATGGTAAAAAACATCTGTCTCTTCCATGTTGTGGTCTTTATAATTTTGTATTTTAAAATACTGGGTGTATGTTCTATTATTTTCCTCTTTATTTTATTGTATACATAAAAGTAAATTNACCATTATCCGGGTTCTGATAAGCCATAAAGGATTAGTTACTAAAAAGACATAATTATATGTTTACAAGTAGTGGAGGTCAATCCTGCGCCTACGGCGCTAATCAAGTTTATCCACAGCGGCATGGGGGATTGTCCATGATAAAAAACATCTGTTTCTTCCACGTTGTGGTCTTTTTAATTTTTTAGTTTAAAATACTGGGAGTATATTCTATTATTTTCCTCTTTATTTTATTGTATACATAAAAATATATCGCCCATGTTGGGAAGTAACCAAACAATGTCGGGCCCAAACCTTTGTACCAACCTTTAATCCCTTCCTCTCTTAAAATTCCCTTTAATGTTTTAGAAATGCCGGGAAATTTGGTATTATTTATCTGACTTTGTAATCGCATCTTCACGACATCTAATGGGCAAACTAAAATAGATGTCACAACACCAGCGCCTTTGGTATAATTGTAAACATTCAATACCAGCACCAGCAATGGCTTCATTAGATAGTTTCATTTCAGATCTATTTTCTAATGAACTCGATTTTTTTACTTTTTACCCATTCCTGATATTTCAAACTTCTTGCTCAGCAATGTGCCTTAGCTACCTGACATTTGACAAAGTCACAAAATAAATTTAAAATTTTATTCTAACAAATGCAAATTTACCACTCACTACTTAGTGTGAAATTATTTATGCAACTATCAATCGGCAACATTGATATCGCTTATTAATATTAACTGTTGTCGTAAAATATATTGGTATTAAATATCATTTTAGAATCTATCGAATGTCAAGAGTAAAAATCCGGTGGCGGAAAATTTTCGGCAAGGTCGTTCAATGGTGAATATTTTTTCCCTCGCACTTTTTATTTTACTTTCCACACCTGTTTTTTCGAGCCAGCTTTTTTGTCGAAACAAGGTTTGCTATGATGTATTAAAAGTGAAAAGAAATGCTCCTCTTTCCGAGATCACTAGATCTTATAGGATGCTATCAAAGAAGTAATACAATTAAAAATATCGCAATAGATACCATCCTGATAAGAATGAAGATGAAAATTCGACTCATATTTATAGCGAAATCGGAAACGCCTACTCAATTTTAAAAGATGTTGAAATGCGAGCGAAATATGATGCANATTTTTTACTTTTTACCCATTCCTGATATTTCAAACTTCTTGGCCCTTGGCCCCTTAGCTACCTGACCTTTGACAAAGTAACAAAATAAAATTAAAATTTTATTCTAAAAAATGCAAATTTATCGATCACTTACCACTCAATGTGAAATTGTAATATTTAAGCAACTATGAATCAGCAACATTGATATCGCTTGTTAATATTAGTAACTATTGTCTCATCTTAAATTTAAATATCATTTTAGAAGATATCGAATGTCAAGAGTAAAAATCCGGTGGCGGAAAATTTTCGACAAGGTCGTTCAATGGTGAATATTTTTTCCCTCGCACTTTTTATTTT
>KE561222.1:0-19101 GCA_000442015.1 Rozella allomycis CSF55 | reverse complement strand
GTGAATCAAGGACACTACAATATTTTGGTTCATTTGAGAAAATTCCTTGTCCAACAAACCATTATGATAACTCAAGGATACAAATCGGGTGTGAAAAAGCCAATGTATCAATATATTGATGAATTTCAGGCTTAAAAGTTTAATCCACAGGCTTCTTGACCTCTGTATTTCCGCCCATTCTTGCTATGTCGATGAATTGAAGGAGTCTGCTGGCCAACAAAGAAAGGTTGCGCGCCGATACCTCACTCAGAACTTCTGACTTCAGCGTGTTCAATAGCGAAAATTCATGACCGTGAGGTATTTGTGCGCAATATCCTACGTTGAGATACACCCTTTCTCTACAGTCTATATCTACGTTACATGTAGGGAGGATACTTTGGCGAAACCGTAAGAGAGATTTTTGTGGATGCGGGCAAAACTGCGCAACCCGTCAGGGTCAGGTGGTGTCACTGGTGTGAGCAGATGCCTGGCGGAAGAATTTGAGTGAGAGTGGAAATGTCTGCGTTAATTTGGAATATTGCGGTGCTGGGAACATGTATTTATTATGTGGGTTTAACATAAAAAAGGAAAAATATCGCCCAACGACTAATTTATTATAACGCTCCCTTTGGATGAATTGGCCACACTTTGATAGTTTGATGAAGATTTTTGACGTGGTAATTGTTCAGTCATCAAACCAATTATTTAAGAATGAATATCTTAGCAAACCATTTTTATTTGAAAAAAGAAGCACGATATGCACTTTGGAAGTCATCCCAGTCTAAATAGCCTCCTTTGAAATGCCTTTCTCCAGTTATAGTATTGAAAGATAATCTGCCATGTAATACTCTTATGTTGTGAAATAGAACGCATTGGCCTTTTTCCAAACGCTTTTGAAATATTAAAGAATCCGATTTTAGAATTTTTTCGAATTCATGCATGGCAAGGTAGAATTTTTCAGCAGAGTCAGGGTCCAATTGTAATTTGCCTTGAAATGGCGGCGCGTAAAAAACGTCAAGTTTTTCATTAAATAAATTTGTTTCTATCATACACCGTAAATACTGATAATGCTTTCCTTGGTTCTTGTATTCGAAATTAATAGGAATAGATTGCAATGTATTGAAATGTTCAGGAAACTTTTTTCTTAAAATCGATACCGCTTTAAAAGAGTCTAAGAAAATGCTTTCCCCGCCCTCAACAGAATTTGATAAACAGTGTAGAAATTGAACCCCGGGCGGGGTTTCAAAATACCTAGAAATAGAAACGAGTGTAAATTACATCAAGTCCATGTGTAGCCCCAAATATAACGACGTGTACGCAATATTTTTAGCATCTTTTACATTTTTAACATCCCACAAGTCACCGTAGAAAGAATTCCTAATGGGACCGATTCGTTCAATGATGGATTTTAGGTATCGATCATCCGTAGGAACGTTTTCTAATATGCACAAACCAAACTTATTTATGTTTTTTAAAACCTTTGATATTCCTTGCTCTGTTTTCATGTATTCGTCATGGTCAACATGAATATTCAAAACATCTTCCTTTTCCCAAAGAAACGGTCTAGGAATAACTTTCTTTGCCGGAAATAAATCTATCAAGTTATAAATTGACTTGTGACCATCATTCCAAATGACATTGATCACTTCACCGTCTTGATTAACATTTTGAATTATGCTGTTAGCAACATCACCCGAAGAATGGAGTTTCTGCCTAGAAGTAGGGTGTATGCATTTTGAACATTCACAATGATCACGTAACCAATCGACATGTAATTTTAATAGTCCTTTAGTTTTACTTTTCACTTCAAGTGTTCTTGGGGTTGAGATGGATCGAGTATATTTGTATCTTGATATTGTGAATAGAGTCTTTCGAAGCATAATTGTAACCAAGTGGCTGCTAAAAGATTAACAACAATGCCATGAACAAGTAATTTTCGCAAATGAAAAAAGAATTTCAAGCAGGTATTAAAAATGAAAATATATTTATATTAGTGGTATTCGCAACATCTGGATATCATTCTCTGCATCCTTTGACACAGACAGTGCATAAGTCTTTGCTTCCTGTTGCAAATAAGCCACTTATCCATCATACATTTCTTTGGCTAGAGAATCATGGAATATTAGGTATGAATATTGATATAGATTTAGATAGACATAATTGTTCTTGTTGATACATCTAGATTGAAGTTTGGCAGTATTAAAAATTACGAAGGGAAGGCAAAAATTGAAGTGATATGTTTTGATGATTTTCAAGGGACTGCGACAGCTTTAAGATCTGTGAGAGATAAAATTAGAGTAAATCGAAAATTTGAAAATTATAGACTGATTTTCTGGTGGTTTCTACTGATTATTATACAGATGCACCGCTTCATCATTTGACAGATTTGCATCGAGTTAAGGATGCATTGGTTACAACACTTCTTGTACAAAAGCCTGAGAATGAAAAACTGAAACCTACAGAAGGTAAAGGGAAATTGTGTGCTAGATGAGATGAATATGACCTGATTGGCCTTAATAAACAAAGGATATTGTATTATAGTCCACAGGCCGATGAAGAAGATGACCATTCAATAAGGATGTCATGTTTTAAAAAGTATTTAAAAGGAATGAATGAAATAGGTTTCAAGAGATGGACCTTAGACAAGACTTGAGTGATGTTCATGTATATTTGTTTAAGAAGATTGCATTGGATTTGTTGTGTGATAAACAATTTTCATATTTGAAAGAAGAATTTTTGCCTTGGCTAATAAAATGTCAATACAGACCAAAGTTATTGTCAAGTATAATAAAAATGATAAAATTAAAAGGTGAAATACCAAATCAATTTTCTTTTCTTCTTGGACAAAGCAGATTACCTGTTCCAGAAGAATCACACGTCTATTGTGCTGCCTTTATCATGATTGGAGGAACAAGCGTGTTTATTAATTCTATAGCTTCATACAAAGCATTAAATAGAATAGTAAAAATAAATAAAATAATTGAAAAGAAATCTCAAACTATTAAAGGGGCGATTGGTGACGTTCATTCAACATCTCAAGTGGGAAATGATTCTCTTTTAGGGGAAGGAACTAGAATTGGAGAAAAAACAACAATCAAAAGAAGCATTATTGGAAACAATTGCAATATTGGATCAAATGTTAAAATGACAGATTGTGTTCTAATGGATAGTGTAATGGTTGAAGAGAATTGTAAACTTGAAGGTTGTGTTATCACCACAAAAGCTGTAATCAAAGAGAAAACTATTCTTTCGAATTGTGAAGTCGGTGGTTATGTTGTAATAGACAGTAATTAAATTTCAAATACTTTAATAAAAGCAAGATCGGCAAAAAATGAAAGTTTTTCCGCAAATTTGCAACAAGATGATGATTAATTTATACTTTTTTAATCTAATAAATCTCTCAAGTCTTCATCTAATTCATTAACATCAATTTCTCCAATATCCGCTAAATCTTGCATCAAAATTTCATCTTCATGTGGCTCTAAAATGGGGTGATCTATTTGTTGCTTCTTTTTCGGTGACTTGGGCGTTTCTGTATTTTTTCTTTTGTTTACCTGCTCAAGTTTCGTATTTTCTGTTGCAACTTTTGCAGATTCCACCTTTTCTACGTTTCGTGGCTCCTTTATTAGGCCATTCTCTTTTCCTTCAACTTTCTTTTCTTCTTCTTTGTTTTTTGTAGCCTGTCGAAGTCTTTTCTCTTTAATAATTTCTTCAAATGATTTAACGTGAAAATCTAGAGTGTTCTTTCCCTTAGTTTCTTTGTTATCTTGTATCTTTTNCCTTAGTTTCTTTGTTATCTTGTATCTTTTTCAATGCATCCACTTTGTCCTTGTATTATCTTCAACCTTAACCTTTTTAGCCTCTTCAACCTTTTTCAATTGCTCTGTATTCATTTTTAACTCGGCCTTCTTTAATACTTGCTTTGGAAGGTTAATGCCGTCCTTGGTTTTGTTTGCAGCAGCGGTATTGGTCTCTTCTGTTTTACCATTCGTTTCTACGGGGAATAAAGGCTTTTTTATTTCTATTTTTTAATATTAAAAGTTATCTTACGATGTTTAAAGGGGCAGTTAGGTTTCAAGCAGCCTCCATTCATTTCCCAATAACATTGTGTTTCTGACCGATTTACCTTTCATATTTCCATCTTTTTCTTACCGGTGGACCATACACTGAATGTCTAAGCTCACAATCAGCATTTTGACAGCTCTGCTTCAACTGCCAATCCTTGCAAATTTCTATCGTGCCTTTTGCTTTTTCAGAATGTCTATATAAACAGGATGCTCCTCTGGCACAGGTAGATGTTATGAAATAGTAACAATCCTCGCTCTGCATCAACTAGTTATCTCGAATTTTCAGAAAAGCACTGATGACAAAAACAATCCAAAGACTTAGGATTTTATCATTGGGTGATCCAATGGTCGGTAAAAGTAGTTTAATAAAAAGATACTGTGAAGAAAATGTAAAGAAATGATTCTTTTATCATAGTTTTCTCCAGAATATCATCCTACTATTGGAATTGATTATGGCGTTAAAGATTTCTCCATAGATGAATTCAAAGGTTGGAACATATTTCTTTAATAACCTGTGAGAGCTGACTTTTTTGATACTGCAGGTGATGACGTTTATTTAGAGATCAGAAATGAATTTTATGAGAATATAAATGCAGTAATATAATGAATTCACTGAAATACAAGTTTATCATTGTCTTTGATCTCACGAGCAAGAAGAGTTTTGAGAATGTTAACAAATGGATGTCTGAGCTTAAAAGGTATCATCATTTTAATTCATTTAGTTAAGGTATAACCAAACGTCGCATATAAAAGCTCTTGGCTTTCTATTTGGTAATAAACTCGACTTGGGAAGGGCCATATCAAAAACAGTCATTGAACAATTTGCAAGCGAATCAAATCTTTCGTAAAATGTACATTTAGGAAATAAAGATATTTTGAAGGGTCATCACTCACGGGCGACGGTGTTCGTGAGTTCTTCACTGCATTGTTGAAACTATATAGACAAGAAAAAGAATCACCAAATAATCAATAAATATGTGCAGAAATTATAATTTATTTTCTTGCCTTGATCTTCTTGACGTAAAATTCAAGTTCTTTTCCTTCCAAGATGTAACCGTCGCAACGTCCGCTTTGTCCTGGGCGAGATGAAATGCATGCATACAAACGACCAGTTGAAAATTGGTCATCTAAAGCTTGGTCAACGTGAGCATCCTTCTTGCGGGATTCAATTTTTCTTTGAACATGGTTTGATTTCTTTTCAGCATCACCTGCTTCAGTAGAAGCAGCCTTGGCTAATTTTTTCTTTCCGAGAAGAGATCCATAGTGAGCTTCATACCATTGACGGAATGGAGTAGCATCAATTTGAACAATAGCGGATTTGACAAGAGTCTTGGTACGAACCAACTCGTTGTTTGAAGCATTGTAAACAACATCGATGATACGAGTCTTGCCTTGAAATCAAAAGCAGATATATAACTTACGGGTAATGGCTTCAGATCCCCAAGAAAAGTTACCAGTGTCTAAACGCATAGCACGGAATTTAGTGTTTCCACCACGGACACGGACTGGATGAATACGTTTTGCACCCAACTTGGTGTTAGCTGGTTGTCTTCCCAACTCGAACTTTCTCTTTTTACGATATTGTGCACGCTTAGCACCAGTGTGAGAACGTTTATGACGGCTATCACGAGAAATACCTAAATATTAGATCCTGTATTTAAAATGTATATTAAAAAGGTCGTGGAGAATGTAAGAAGGAAAATTTTTCATACCCATTTTTCAACAAGGGTCTAAGTGGCTTGGGGAGGGATTTTGTTGAGAGTATTTACAATGCAAAATTTACGGCTTTAAATTAAAGAATTATTAAAATTATTTATATTTACATTTGAGATATAGAAAATGCTGTTTGATTCAATGTTTGTTTTTATTTGTAACGGTCATGTCAAAAACAAAAGAACTTTCTGAACAAGGTAGTATTGGTTTAAAATATTTAAAAAGACGCGGAAAACTTACTTGGACAAATTAATTCCGGTGTAGATTGGAATTATAGAAAATTCAAGAATCCAAATTGGAATATACTTCAGTTGATTGATTTCACCAACATCCCATGCACTTTGATTAAAAATGCTGGAGATTTGAATGATGAAAATGGATTTTATCAAGAAGTGGTTCCACTCTTTTCCGTTGACCAGTTACAAAAAATTTCAACAAGGCTTTGTGCCAATGAAAGGGACAAGTAAGTAGATAAAGGTATTTAAATAAAAGAGAAAAATATTTAAATAACTATTTACCATTTTGTAACTGCCTTGAGAAAAAAGAAATACGTCAAGAATGTACTCCAAATGTTTTAGAAATCAAAAACGATGTACTTGATGATGAAAAATTGTTTATGATGATAAAAATAAAAAGATTGAACTTTTGCATGCCTAATTTGCTCAACGAAGAATATAAAATGGGAAGGAATCTAGAAGAAATGTACAAGGAATATGAAGTGAACAGAAAGTTGTTTAATTCTGCAGTATGAAATAGATTATGGGTTTATTAGATACTAAATCAACCAGAACATGTAGATATGATTATTTGTGTAAAATAGGCAAACTTTGTCAACGACTTTCGTGAATTGATTTGGAAAATATTGGAATGCTGGAAAAGAATTGAAGATTTAAGAGAAAGACAGAAATTTATTTCTATGCCAATCTTTCTTTACGTTGAAAGACTTGAAAATGGAGTGAAAGATGAGGTAAAAAGAAACTTTGGCTTATAGAGTTACTGTCTTTGAATCTTTGTCTTACTAGAGAGAAAGAGCTTTTAACTAAAGACGATGAATGCCCCTTGGTACCAAGAATGGAAAACATTTATTAGATTGAATATGAGAGAAGGAGAAGGATTAAAAGCAATAATTTTTCGATTGATTTGAGCCTTGAAGGTATTTGGCAATGCGAGACGAGAAAATATCAATTGAATGATAATTTTAAGATTGAGATGAATGAATCATTCGAGTTTAAATTAAATAAGATTCCCAATAAAGTAAAGTTAACTTTAATATCCCATGTAAACTAAATTACAATGAAAGAAAAGGGTATTTTAAGAAAAGAAATCACTTCCGTTTACATTCCATTGATTGATATAAAAAGAAATAAAGTAGACGAGAAATGCTTTGAATTTTCTTTTCTTGATTTTTCTGGGGGAATAGAAGTGAATGTTTTCGTTAATGAAGAAAATTCTTGGAAAAGGAATAAAATTATGACAAAATTTGAAGAATGCATTTTTGAATTAAATAAAAGCGAAAAAAGATCAAAAAGTTTGGAGTTTGAATTTGTTGAGGCTAATAGAAACTTTAATAGGTCTTTGAGCTATAAAAGATCAAGAAATCAATTAGCAAATTTCGTAAATGAAGAAAAGTGGAATACAGACGTTGAAGAGTTTGGGTTTTTCAATTGGTTTAAACCAATGAGAACTTTGAGAATGAAAAATAATATTCCTAAAACAAATGTTATTAGAAAGGAAGATTCGTTTGGGATTAGAATTATCGAGTTTCATGGAATCCCATTTAGGTTGGATATGGAAAGAAATATTAAAGTAATTAGAAAATGACAAATTAAATTAGCAAATATTCATTCAAATAGAATTTAATGGAGAAAAAAGAGTTTCAAATGAGAGAAATTTAGATAATCCAATTTGGAATCAATTGTTTACATTTCCATTAATAAATTCTTCATCTTCTAAAGAGAAAAAGATTATTTTTAAAATTTATGAAATTATTTCTAGCCAAAAGGTAATCTGATCTGATAAAGTGAATTTTAGAATCTTTTAGCAATTAAGATTGTACCGTTAAATAACTTGTTAAATTTGACTTTTAAAGTAAACATATTCTATTTAATATATTTTGAATTTCTTATATCTGCACCTTGACAATTATAATTCAGATTTGAAATCTTCCAACTGTCCACTTGTTCTTAAATTATCAACGTCATTAACAAGTGAACCAATAGAGAATTTTTGTTCAACAGTAAAGTGTTTAGAAACTTTCAATAGCAATATGACGAGCAAACTCGCTTAATAAATTCTACAGTCAGATCTCTTCAAAAATCATTTGAGAGAAATCTGAATGTAAACCAAGTTTTTGTCTAAAAATAGATTTGGGCTAAAAATAGTTCAGACCAAGTTCATCTTTTAAATCAATTCATTTGCAAATTTGATATTATTAATCTAAAAACAATCGACGAAGCAATTAAATTTGTTTCCAGAATAAAAGTTAATGAACTTTCAAACCCATATGAAATAGACATTATTGTAACACAACAATTACCCTGTAATTTAGAATGCGATAGAAAATGGATGGGCTAATTCAAATGAATCTGCCATTCTTTTAATGTCAATCTTAACATCAATTTCTAAACAAGCGTTTGGTTTTTGTGGTTACAGTTACGGCAAGCCACGGATTTTTGTGCTTTTGAATGAAAATGATTGCGACTGTTTAATTGACCCAATCACTGGAATCAAATACAATCTTAAAGATCCATTGACTCCATTCACAAAGATAGGTGTTGTTTTCGATTGTGATAATGTAACATTTAATAACCTTTGTAAAGTTAGATTTGGTTTAATCTTCAAAAGAATGACACTCCTTGGCAAATAGATATCGATTTTTTAAAAGAAAATGAATGGAAATCATTCAAAACCAACAATAGCATTAATGTTGTAAAAGTAAAATTAAACATCATACGTCATTAGGAACTTAAATTTGTCAAAGATGAAAGCTATCAGATCGAATTATCTAATGAAATCAAATTCAAAGTTGTTCGTCTTGTTGAAGACTTTAGGAAAACGACACCAACTAGGTGGAACAGATTTCTTTCACAAACGCTGGAAAATATTATAGCTGCATCAAATGATTCTTATTCAAAATTTCAAGTTGAATTAAAGTCAGATAAAGTTTTTTCCAAAGTACTCGAATCTCATACCTGGATTGGCTTTATGAAACAGTTCAACTTTTCAAACACAGATGAAATAATCGAATACATTTCCTTGCTAGATATCTATGATTCTTTCGCAAAATTTGATATTCACCATGATTTTATTGTTTCAGTTTTTACATTCACTTACACACAAAACATCTCTTCCATTTGGATTATTCTTGGAGCTCTTAAGCCAAATAAATAATGAATTACATTCACGTTTATTTAAAGTTGTTCACATCTTGTTCACGATTCTAAAAATAACTCTATATATATCTGGCCTGCTCCCCTAGCCACACAGTTATTATTCTTCATGACAAAACGAGACTTTAAAGACTTTTATGCAAAGAACTTTATTAATATAAAGATAATAATGTTCTTTGTCTCTATTGCTTATTACACATGCTACACCTACAGAAACAAATTTTTTGAACAAAGCTTAAAATTATCAAAATCAGACCTAAAATGGAATGTCGTTCTTTTATCTGTTGTCCTCTCTTTTGCTTCACCTATATGGACATGGCTCTCTGACAAGACAAGACGACCTAAATTCTTAATCGTAATTTGCGTCGCCGGTTCTGCACTCATTTTTCAAGCATTCAGATTTTTTCAATCATACTCCACGCACAAAGATAATGTTTTTCTCCCATTAGTATTTCTTGCTACAGCACTCTATGGTTTCTTCATTTCCGGCATAATGCCCCTGTTGGATGTCACTGCCATTGATATACTCACATCAAGTGAGCACGGTGATAAATCTCTCTACGGAAGACAAAGATTATTTGGCACTTTAGCTTATTGCTCTACTACTGCAGCAGTAGGTGAAATTTTAGAAAGACAAGGAATTCAAAGTATTCTATTGGTGGTTCTCGCAACATCTTTTACTGCCGTCATACCATCTTTACTACTTTTACCCTCTACAATTGAAAAGAAAACAAAAGGTGACAACGAGAAGAATATTCCAGCTTCAACCCCTCCTACTTCAGAGGTAGCTCCTTTAAAACCAAAACAGAATAATGTTTTGGCGCTTTTGAAAAAACCCTCCTTTATTATTTTTCTTTTCTTGGTATTTGTGCAAGGAGTGAGTAGGCACACTCTTCAAAATTACTTGGTTAATTATTTAGATGATCCAAAACAAAGAATAATGAAGAAGAGCACATATGGTCATACTTCATGGGGAATGTGCTTTGCTGAAATAGTTCTGTTCTTTTTCGCGAAAAAGATACTAGCGAAACTTGGACCAGCGAGAATGTTAATAGTTTCTCAATTAATGATGGTTATCCGTGTTTGGGCTCTATATTTCTTGCCAAGGAGTGAAAATTATGGTTACTTGGTATTTTTTATCGAAATATTCAAAGGAATCGGTTCTGGTTTAATGCAATCCACTGGAGTTCATTTAGCTCACGCCGCTGCACCTAGAGGATTAGAGGCGACTGCGCAAGGGTTTTTTGCGGCAGTATATGGAGGAGTGTCTGCAGTTGCAGGCTCATTTATCGGAGGATTGCTTTACGAATCTCGTGATAGCCATGCATTGATATCCGGTACGGCATACATGTCAACATTTGGGTTCGTCATATTCATATTCAAATATGAGATTTACGATAGGTATTTCTCAAGCAACTCTTCCAAATAATTATTTTTGAATAATTTAAATAAATATACACCACTTAAAATGGTATTTATTTTCGAGTTAAAACACATAAAGGGAGTCATGCAATGAATGAACAGCTCCACCCCATACAATTTTTCTAGAGAGTCCTGACGAAAAGTCCCATTCCTTATTAACCAAATCGATTAAATGATCTGCCAAATTCACGTCTATGTGTTTTAACTCTTTGCATATAAATGAATCTCTCCATTCTAGATCAGCATTAATTTCAACGTTTTTTGCTTCTTTTCCACCTAAAAATATAGCCGGCGTTGATAAGGTAACATTGTTATCGTGAAGTACAGTCTTCCTTGGAAGAGGTTTGTTCGACTCCAGTGCTTTCTAAGCTGAACCTCATTTATATTTACCATAAACATTTTTCTCTCTTTTTCGCGAAGTTTTTCTTCTTGTAGTATATGTTCTAAATCAGCCTGACGCTGAAGCTGTTTTTCTATTTCTTCCTGGTGGATCATATCTCTTATCCTTTGATCCTCCTCTTCCAAAAGCAATCTGCTCTTCTTAATTTCACTTGTGTTGAAGTTAAATTCTTCTTTTAATTGTTGCTCTCGTTCTGCAATATTGTGGCCATAAACAAGGTCATAGACTATCGCAAACATGTAATGCATTTACCTATATCTTCTATTTGTTCTAGGTAATCATTGTAAGCTTCCAAAGCTGAATCGGCAGATTTTATCTCCCGTTGAAAATCGTCTAATCTCTTGTTCATTCTGTCAATCCAAAGAAATATTTTTACACATCCTGAACTCTTTTACGTACTCTTATTTCTTTTTCAACCACTAGATCGCTAAACACTGGTTTGAAAAACTCGCTCTTTTTAATCGAGATTTTACATGTTGGGCAGGGTGCACTTCCATGAGGAAAGAGCCTCAGCGCACACGTTTCACACATAACATGAAAACAAGGAGTAGCAAAAAGTTGCATTGTTGGTACCAAATATTTGTCTGTTTTACAAACAGGACAAGAATCATGCTCCATTGCCAAAAATCGTTTTTCAGTAAATTCCAGGTACAAAACCACAGAACCATTTAAATTGTGCATGATAATTAAAATATAATTATCTAACAATATAAAGTAAAAAAACTAGCCGCTTTATTTGCCCAAGGGTTCTTGATGGATTCTCACACTTTCGATCTACTCTTTACATACCAAAGCAATACGTACCTTAATAGCGATTTCTTTTG
Organism: Rozella allomycis CSF55; assembly: GCA_000442015.1. Classification (NCBI taxonomy): domain Eukaryota; kingdom Fungi; phylum Rozellomycota; genus Rozella; species Rozella allomycis. The sequence goes on along the minus strand of KE561222.1, from coordinate 7,307 downwards.
ATTTTCTGTTAATGCAGTCTATTTTTTCCGATAAGTCTGAATTATTTGAATTAATGTAACTTTCTCTCGCGGAATAGATTGTTGCTTACCAAAATCATTGATAAAAATCGCTGTTTTGTTGATGGCAAGATGCAAATTGCTTAAATCTTCCCTGTCTTCCCAGTAATTATCGGTTTCCATTTTATTTGTTTACCAATTACCATTGTTAAGGAAATTGATTGTTTATTGAAACCTTTACATTTTAACTGTGTTAAATTTCGGCTACCCTGTTAATTCCTCTCGCCCTTCTTTTGCTACTTGAGAGTTGAGATGAAACATGAAAATTCCAGCTCAGAATGCACTTATGCACATATCTTTTCCTTTTATAGTAAATTAGTAATGCATTTATAGATTTATAACAGTTTAGCCCTAAAATGAAGAGTGCGCATCTTGCTAAAGCTAAAGGACAACATTCGAGTCTAACCATGGCAACAATTTATTTCGCTGAACATGTCTGAAAATCTGGCAATGAATCTATCCATCTGTATAGTTGGTGTTGCGGTCTATTTTATGGGGTCATTACTCTTAGCATTCAAGTTTAAGAATCAGGATATAATCCAGCGACGAATGCTACCAGTATTAAGCTTTTTGTCATTTGTCAACTTTTGCTGTTGTATCTTATTTCTTTTAACAAGCAGATATTTTAATGGAGTGCGCCCTGTCTTTAATTGTGGAGTGCAACTTGTTCTTTACTATTTTTTCGTCCCAATCTTCTTCTTTCTCTACATTATTCGAATGTGTTATTTAGCGATATCCAATTTAGTGACACAAAAGAAAATGAATGAAAAAAATCTTGTTCTAACTACAAAATACAGGCCCTTGGCGTATTTCATGATAGTACTTGGCAAATATGTCCTTAGACATAGTTCGAAAAGCAATCAATTGTGTAAGGATTATTTTCTCAAGGAACATAGTTGAAAACTCTCCAGAGACATTTGTAACAGACGCAGCTTTGATACAGGAGCACCAAATTAAAAACATTCAAAAGCTAACGTCCAAATCTATATTGAAACTATCGGGTTATATATTTTTAGTCGAAATCGCTTTATTACTAGTCGCATATTATATAGACCCAACATCCAGTTCGCTGCCTTCTTGTCCCTTTAGTCAGTATTATCCAGTCTATTTCATTATTGCAGTATCATTGCTATGCATTGGATATCTTACAATTGTTCTAAAAGACTGTAAGGACAGTCTTTGGATGGCAACTGAATCGAAATTGGAGATCATATCATCTTTAGTCGGATTTCTACTATATATATTTGTTGCTTTCCTGAGGTTCAGTCCTTTCAGTTATATATCAAGTACTTCAGGCCCAACGTTTGTATTGGTAATCTTGTCTATGACTATGCAATATTTGTCTGTTCTGCACCCCTCAATTTTAGCTTGGAGTCTTACACGAAATAGGAGGCGTCTAAACATTGACGAGGGAAGTTTTTATCTCATTTTGCAAAACCCAAAATTATTCCAAGAATTGAAAGACGAGGCTGCAAACGAACTCTGTGTAGAAAACATTCTCTTTATTGAATCCCTGATTAGCCTCTATTCTCGCTATTCCATGAGACTGGATTTCAAAATGCTCTCAAGAAATTCAACAGATAAACTGTATAGCAATGACAAAACCACATACGGAACCTCAAAGACAGTCTTAGATATTTCAAACCTTTCTGGTGAAAATTTTGGTATCGAGATTTCGAAAATCTACTATGAATATTTAAGACCAGGCTCTCAATTTGAATTAAACATACCATTTACTGTACTCCAGGAATTTCAGAAAAAAATGAACGAGCAGGATTATATCAATATTTTTGAGCCAATTAAGCGTGAAGTTTTACGAATGGTTTATCAAAATACCTTTCCAAGATATATCCAAAAACAAAGTAAAGAAAGAAATAAATAAATAGACAAGTTTGCAATAATAAAGTTATCATAATATTTAACAATATGAATGTACAAATCAGTTTGTAAGCTGTTTTATATAACATTAACAGCGAAAAATTGTCGACGGCGTAAAATGGTTTAATAACGCCATGATCGGAGAAGCTTGTATTACGTAAGATTCGGTTGTCCTAAACAGACCTACTGTGCCACATCACTATTATCTCCGCGGCCAGTGACTCACATCCTACTAGAAGGGGTAATAGGAACGTGTTTTAGTCTATTACTTGGTCGTAACACACATACCTATAATTGAAGTTGTTTACATAAAAATCAATGACATGGTTGNACGGCGTGGGCCAAACAGGCCTGTGGGTGAAATGGTGAGTCATGGTGAGGCATGGATATATTATGATGAGACACCTTTGTCCAGTGGGACAATTAGGGACGTAGCTTTTAAAAGGTCCGCAAACCGGCCTAGTCCTGGGGTATTGCATGTCGCACGAGCATCTAATGTTAATGGAATTTAAAATTAATCATGCGCTGTTCGTCCTCCTTGCCACAAATACGCGGATTGGAGAGACGATAAAATAAGGAAACCATAGTGTCTATTTGGTAGTANGGACTGGAACATTTCCTGACATTTACCCTAGACTTCATCAAATATTGGTGAACCGGCATTGGCTGTAGTAGAAGGCCAACCAACGACAAATTAAATTCATGATGACNATTGGAGAGACGATAAAATAAGGAAACGATAGTGTCTATTTGGTAGTAGACGCACAAGCACCTGAACACTATATTCCGAAAGGGCAAAGGGCGGTTGTAGCGTCAAAAGATAATTATGGGAAGTTTATTGTGACGACTGAAGGCTGATGGAACCGTGGTTTTAAACCTTAATAGTGATTCGTTATATGTAACACTGGTTTCTTGATAAATGGGACACGTTGGTCATCACGTGATGGACCGAAAATATTGTTAAAAGTACAAAAGACAATCTGCACAGGTTGCGCTTTTGGCACTGATATTTGACTTAAACTGAATAATAAGAAAATCTATTTTAAATAAACCCTGGTTTTTATTTTATGAATACTTTTACTAAGTCGAATAATTTAACACAAAAGCGCGCCTCGACAGAGGTCTCAATCACTGCAAGCACCCCACCTGCACCGCTTACAACTTACGGAAAAGCAGCTTTCCTAGCTCACAAGGAGAAGATAGTCGACTACCTTGCAGCAAACAACCTGGGTCATCTTTTGTCGGAAGAGGTCGTTGACGTTGAAAAGCCCATGCTCATTCCTGTCCCTCCACTGCCTGCGTACCCAGTACAAGAGGATGCTGAAACTGGAAAGTCGTTTCAGTCACGTGTTGAAACCTATCAAAAGGGGTTTCAGATTCATAACCAAGCTCACCAATTGAATAACAACAATTTCGAGAAGTACCAAAAGTTTATTAAGGAGAGCGACTGTGCCCTGGCCTTAGTGAAAAATTGTTTCCGAAATTCGGAAAATGACATGGTGTTCAAGAGAGACGCGAAACCGAAAAACGTTAAAGAAGCTTTAATTCAATATGAAAACCTGTTTAAAGCAAAAGAACTTTCGGGAAATGATTTGACGTTATGGTTGAAGCAATTATTTAATGCTTCTCTTTCCAAGGAAAAATCAGAAAATCCTTCTGATATTTANCAGAAAATCCATCTGATATTTATGAATGGATTCAAGGTTTGACTTTAAGTGCGAATGTCTCTAGGGAATCTGTGAAAGGCAAACAAGTGGATAAGGATGTTGAAGGAAACTACTTACTGAAAAGGAAAAGAAACTTGTAAATGATTTACTAACTGCGAATAATGAACATTGGGGGTGGTTGTTGTTCATTGGAAGGTACCTTGAAAGTCCACCATCATCTGTCTTCTTTAACGAATTAACATCTAAGCTTACTACTTCAGGTTTTAGTGACTTCAAGTCGGTTCAACAGTTTTTGGACTATCTCGTTAATTTGTCTCAATCATCCATGACTTCGCATTTCACTTCCGGAAATGTTCCAAATGACAATAGATGAGAGAAACCAGAAGTTAATTTTTCTGGCAAATCTCAGAGATATCCCAAGAAGAAAGCGTATCACTCTTTTCCACACAAATCAGACAACAGGTTTCAGAATAGAAATAGCTTTGTTCGTCATAAGAAGCCGGCTGAACAGTCTGATGCCAATAGTTCTAAATGTCCTCTTTGTAAGCGTTTCCATCAAAAGGGACAACAATGTCGTTTTCAAGCAAATGCGTTAAGATACGTAAAATGGTTAAATGAAAATAAGCCGGAAATGGATTTATCAAGTTTCTTTCAAAATATGCAAGAGGAAAATAAACCGGCTTTACCATATTTGCCTTTTTTCAATTTCACTATTTGCAATTCTGTTAAAGGAATAAACGTGTCCAACATTATATTGGACTCTGGGGCTACAGATATTATGGTAAATAGTGCTGAATTGTTGGAAAATATACAGTATTTTGAAGGAGAGGCAAAAGTAGCAAATGGGAATTTAATTGATATTGTTGGAACAGGAACCATTAGGTGGATGTTTAATGAATCGGTGTTCTTAATCAAAAATTGCTTTCTTATTCCAGAATTGGCATCAACTTTAATAGGCGTAAATCATTTAATTAGCGAAATTTGGTTGGGAAATAATTTTTAAAGAAAGTTCTGTAGTTGCTAGAACTAAAGAAAACAATATCATTGAAATTGGGTTCTATAAAGATAAACTATATTATATTCACCCACATTGTTTATTGAAACAGTCTGATCAACTTGCTTTAAGCAATGCAATTGGAGATAAAACCGACCAAACAGATTGTTATGAAAATCCTGAAAATATACTTAAAAATTCAGATATATTTGAATATTTTGGTCGCAAGCTAGATACACAAAACATAAAGTCTATCTTAAAGCATTTGCATGTTACATATGGTCATGCAAGTATAGATTCAATTCTTAAGTCGTTAGGTTGCAAGGTACCTAACAAATTTATCAGTTCACTTGATAAATGTCAGATTTGCAGTATTTGCAACGCCACTAATAATCCGGCAACGAGATTGTTAGAAGTAATCCATACCAACTTGGTGCCTTTGGATTCTAAATTCTATTTCAATTACTGGCAACCGATTATAGATGGATATTCTAAATATATTATAATTAATTTTACAAAATTGAAGAGTGCTGCATCAAGTTTAATTAAACAAAGTATTTTGGATTTGGAGAATCAAAGGTGCAATTTAAGGTCCTAAAAATACGATGTGATTCAGGAGAGTTGATTTCACATGATTTCATAAATTGGTGCAACACAAAGAGTCCCCCCATTCATGTGAATCCATCGCCAGCATATGTAAAGGAACTTAATGGCTTAGCGGAACGAAACATTCAAACCCTCAAAATTATGTCGGCAGCTATGCTAACGCAAGCACATCTCAAAGGAAGCTTTGAAATTTACGCTTTGGAATATTCGGTATTTTAAAGAATAGAATCGTAAGAAGTGGATGCGAGAAGACACCTTGTGAGTTGTTTCATGGATATCCTCCTTACAAGAAAAATGTCAATCCTTTTGGTTGCTTAGTGACCATATTCTTATATTCTGAGCAAAGAAAGCGGAAAACAATTAAAGGCAAATTAGGTCTTTTTGTTGGAATGAAGGGTGAAAATTTATACCAATGTTATGACTTCGAATCCAGAAAAGTGAATACTTATTTTCATGTTGATTTTTTTCCTACTGAATTTCCAGGCCTGAAAGGTTCCGGTAACAATACGGAAGAAAATACTAGACAATTGCGTAGTCAGGTTAAAAGAGGTTTAACGAACCAAAATGACGACATAACAAGCATTTCAATTTCAAATTTTGACGAAGGTAAGTTAGAGATCAATAGTTCAATGAAATTTAATGAATTGGTTACTTCTTCCATTATTATTCAGTATTTTNTTTGACGAAGGTAAGTTAGAGATCAATAGTTCAATGAAATTTAATGAATTGTTTACTTCTTCCATTAATATTCAGTATTTTGAAAATGATGATGTATCTTATATTGCGAATAATATTTGTATACATTATAACATTTCCGATACCATCAAATGAAAAGATTAACTGGCCAGTAAGGACCCTTGATAATTACCCTAAACGATCAAAAATATTTATCAAGAGATCGGAATGTCCACCGGTGCCTCGGACTGTGAAGGAGGCTATGAATGGACCTTTTGCTGAATGTTTTCTTAAGGCAATGCAGGACAAGATAGCTTCTTTGAAGACTCATAATACGTGGCGTGAAGTAATCCCCCCACCAGGTAGAAAAATAATACGTTCCAAATGGGTCTTTGATTATAAGATAGATTCGGAAGGCTATATTGAACGTTTTAAGGCAAGGTTAGTAGCTATGGGAAATCAACAAGTTGAAGACATTGACTATAAATCCACTTTTTCNGGTCTTTGATTATAAGATAGATTCGGAAGGCTATATTGAACGTTTTAAGGCAAGGTTAGTAGCTATGGGAAATCAACAAGTTGAAGACATTGACTATAGATCGACTTTTTCACCAGTGGTTAAAATTCAATCAGTAAGGTTTATGGTTTCTTTATGTGTTTTATTGAATTTACATATTGAGCCAATTGATGTCAACACTGCCGTTCTGTATGGAAAATTGTCAGAACCTAATTACATGAAATTGCCTATTGGATTTGAAAAATATTCAAAAGAGAAAATTGAATTAGTTGCAGAATTGAAGCAAAATTTGTATGGTTTGCACCAGGCATCAGCTGAATGGTACAAATGTTTTAGTGATTTTCTAAAACAATCCGATTTTAGAACATGCAAGAGTGAACCTTGTTTGTTATACAAATCCAGTCCCGATTGTTCTGTAATAATTATAATCGTAATCTATGTCGATGACATTTTGTTAATATCAAATGAGAGAAAGGAAATAATTGATGTAAAGAAGACGATAAAAATGAAGTTTGATATTAAGGATATTGGCATTGCTAATTGGATCTTGAAAATTAAAGTACAACGAATTGGGGACAAGGGAATTTGGATCGGACAAAGTCAGCGTATTCAGGATTTATTAGAAGAATTAAATCTTTGGGATACTGACGACGATAATCTACCTCTGACGCGAATGTCTACAAATTGGAAAAGTGATAATACAAGTGTATTGTTAAGAGACAAAGAAAAAGGTATGTACAGATCTTTAGTTATGAAACTTTCCTATATTGCCCAGCAAACTAGGCCTGATATCGTTTTTGCAGTCAACACGCTTGCTCAATTTCAAAACTCACCTACCGTGTATCATCAGAAATCTTTATTACGAATATTACTATATTTAAAGGCTACATATGATTTTGGCTTATTCTATTCT